>KZ106587.1:90333-164004 GCA_000504385.2 Exutisphaerella laricina CBS 326.52 | reverse complement strand
AAGCCCGCTACTTTTACCCTTAGACTCGCTACGCGAATTACCTCTCCCCGGACGCTGATTAGCTGATATTTAATGACAAGTAGAGATAGTTGCTAATAATGCGAATATAGGATAGCGCCCAACTCTATACGGCTACAGCATCGCGCTAACCTCAATTCTCGCAGCGAGTCTGAATCTGAGATAATGAGCCTACGTGTTCTGCACGCAGATGTCGAGGCCTGCTTCGCCGACATTTACATATCTATCCGCCGTCTTGGCTTGCAGTTCTCCAAGACACGGGCTTACACTTGGCTACCTGAAGAAGAAGAAGCTCGAATGCCCCGTTAATATCGCGCGACCAGTTGTGTTACGAAGTGGTGCACGGGTATGCCGCTGAAGTGCTTGTCCTCCGGCTAGATGTCGATGGCTGGTAAGGTTTGTCTTGGGAGTCGGAGTCGGTACAATGAATGATGGGGTTTCCGATTGTGAGCTGCAGGTACGGGAAAGATGTTCTTTATAAGGTCTGACAGGGTTTCTCGTGGAGGGCTGGTCATCAAGGTCTTTCTTCTCTTGACGTGTCGAGATGCGGTCTCTCGTTACTGTTGCAGCTATTGTGGCTGTTGTGCAAGCACAGACTTTCCAACGGTTTGGGACTTGTCCTACTTTGGGGTGCGTGATCCCGCCGGACCAGCAGGACTTCCTGGCTGGACAGTACTTTGATATTCGGGTTGAGGTTCATGCTCCGATCAATGGATCCGAAGCGACTAATGGCCAGCCGGATGAGACCTTCAGCCTCGTTATTGGAAAGGTCGGAGCGCCAGCACAATCTGCGAGCGAAGTTTTTGGTCTCGACCAGGAGCCAGAACTGGAAACATGGGATTTTAGCTATTATGAGTAAGTTGATTGTGACTAGAGCATAAGCATTATTCTTAGCTGACACACCTCAGGGATCTGTTCGCACAAGATGCAAAGACTCCTTCCATCGTCAACGTAGCGTCCAAGGCCTGGCGACGAGTCGCCCTTCACGAGCCAGGTGATTATGAAGCCACCCTTTCCTACAATGGCACGAACACGACCGCAAACTGGCACGTCCGTGACATCGAGGCGGTCCGCAAGACAAAGAATATCCTCTTGTTCATTGGCGATGGCATGACCACGAACATGATCACAGCAGCCAGGTTGATCGCACACAAGACCGTCAATGGTCGTTACCAGAGCTTGATGCAGCTAGACAAGTTTCCTGTGCTTGGCCACCAGATGACGCACTCAATCGACTCTTTCATCACTGATTCAGCCAATTCTGCTAGTGCTCTATTCACTGGCCACAAGTCTACTGTGAATGCCTTGAATGTCTACCCTGACACATCCGCAGACCCATTCGATGACCCGAAGGTCGAGACCATTGCTGAGCTCTTCCACCGTGTTGCCGGCGGTCATGTGGGTATCGTAACGACTGCAGCTGTCGCTGATGCCACTCCAGCAGCATTGACGGCACACACAAGAAGACGTGGCGAGTACCAGGCAGTCATTGACTCCTTCATCCACGGTGTCGTCAACTACACTTGGACGGAGTGGAATGGCCCTGACGTCTTGTTCGGCGGAGGTGCTGAGAACTTCTGCAGTCCAGAGCTTGGTGGTGAGACTTACCAGGACCTCGACTACTACAAGGTCTTTGCTGATGCCGGCTACAACGTTGTCTACAACGCCAGTGCGCTGAACGCAACTTCCAGCGAGGAGCGCACACTAGGCGTTTTCACCATTGGCAACATGGCGAAGTGGCTCGATCGCAATGTCTACACTGATAACATCGAGGGCAATGAAGACTACCCCACCTGCGATAGCGGGGATGCTGATGAGCAGCCTGGTCTGAAGGAGATGACCCTCAAGGCTATTGACATCCTCGAGAAGCGCTCCAAGGCTGATGGCGACAAGGGCTGGTTCATCATGTCAGAAGCCGCATCCATCGACAAGCAGATGCACTCTTTAGACTACGACCGTGCTCTCGGTGAACTCCTGGAGCTGGACGACACTGTTAGACACTCGATCGAGCATCTCAAACAAATCGGCGAATTAGAGAACACCCTCATTGTCGTCACCGCCGATCACGGCCACGGCTTCGACGTCTTCGGCAGCGTCGACACAAAATACCTCAACGAGCAAACCGATCCCCGCCAAAAACGCACCGCTGTCGGCATATACGCCGAATCTGGTCTGTCTCAATACGTCAACTCCATCAGCGAAGCCGACGGCGGCGTCCGATTCGTAGACAGCAACTTCCCAACCAACTGGGATCCGCGCTATAGTCTGGCACAAGGCGTAGCGGCGAATCCGGACCATCGCGAGAACTACCAGGTCCACAAAGACGGGCCTCGCACGCCGGCTAGTAATATCACGGGCTTCCCGAGCAACGATTACTTCGTCAACGACGATGACGCCGAGTCCGGTTTCATTATCAACGGCACCCTGCCAGTGGTCGCTGATCAAGGTGTGCACTCTCTTACTGACGTGGCGGTATTCGCCATGGGCCCGAAAGGTTGCCAAGAACTCTTCGGGGGTGTGTACAACAGCATCGACGTCTTCTTCAAAATGGCGGAGTGTCTGGGTTTGTCGCAAGTCCCTGCTGGCGGTGGTGGTAGTGGATACGGGCATGGTGAGGCTCCTGGTGATGACAAGGATAATACTTGGAAGGGCGAAGGGCCTGGGTATAGGCATTACACTGAGGGCAAGCCACGGTATGCGGGGAGGGATGGGTATGCTAAGCCCGGGCAGAAGAGTAGTAATCATATTGGAAGTAGGAGTTATAAGATGAAGTCTTATAATTGAGGTGGGTGTGAATGGAGACCAGAGATCATGACATGAGATCTATGCAGATGTGGTTTGCACACATTTCGCGTTGCCACTGGCTCTTGCTGAGTCTTCATGTTGGTATATCAGGTCGTCCTGCTCTCTCGACCGCAGGTCAAAGTCAAGTGCCAAAGAATCGCTCTCAACCAAGACGGCCAGCCAACCACAAAGCCACTGCTGAACATTCTTCGTGCTCGCCAGAGCAGGTGACATGTGACCGCAGGGCACTACAGAGGGTTCGATGATGTTGCAAATGTAGGGTAAGGCAAAACTGCATACCGCACTGCCGGGTGGCATGATTGCAGCAGCGTAACGCCGATGGCTGGCAGCAAGTCGACGAACACAGGAGGTAGGAGGTACTGCTGACAGAAATGGGAGTTGGGAGGGCAAAACTCGTGGCGATCGCCTAGCACTGTCAGTCCCACCCATTTCCGCAAGAGCTATGGCGGCGATCGTTTAGCAGTGCGGCAGTACAGGCATCTTGAAACACAAGGGGTCGTCGCAGATATCCCTGCTCGCTAACAATTAGTTCAAGTAGGCACGAGGACGGAGACAACGACATCGGATGTGCCAACTTAGTGCCTCTGAATGAATGATTGATTGATTGATTGTTCGACTGCTTTTCGCCTGGCCTTCCCCCTCTATCTGGACGTCGTCGCGACACGAGCGACTGCAGCAGAGGATCGCTGTTGCTGTCCACTGCTCCAACGTCCCAGCCAACGTTCAGCCACTCGACATTTCAGGCCAACTCCTGTCTGCAACGTGCCTCGACCAACTTTCTGACTACGAACCACACACCACCCTCGTTCCCGGCCATGCAACGCACTTTCACTCCTGAATCCTGGTAACCACGCGCCGGCGACCTCGGCGAGCGCGACGAGGTGACGACGAGCCGAATCAAGTTGCACGTCCAAGGACGAGACAGCCCAAAGAATAAAGGACCATGACGCGACCCAACATCATGCGAGCGGATACGCTCGATCTGCAAGATCAGGACACCCCGACTGCGGCAGAGCACGCCAAGCATCCACACGCAAAAGACGGCAACGCTCCAAACGTGGCTGCTCAAGTACATCACGTCCTGGAGGAACGACATTCCGAAGAGCAGGCCTTGGCCGACGCCTGGAACATTTCAAGCAATCTGGCAAATGACCCGGCCGCCATTAACCAGGCCCAGGCTACCAAAGGGACAGAAGACGTGGCAAATGGCACAACACAGAACGTCGAGGAGGCTGCTGAAGAAGCAGAGACGGAGGGCGAGGGAGACGACGATATGATGGACAGGATATCAAGTTCGCCGAGCATAGACGATGGTCAGTATACACCACCTTCCTCAGCAGTACGGCGACACTGCTTGTCGGGCTCCCCCCCGTCAAGCTTGTCCCCACAGTCGACACCAACCAGCGAGTTATTCAACCTGACCGCAGACATGACCCCGGACTCGTCGCCATTCTTGCAGACGCCGCAGCACTTTCCATTGCGGCCGTTAAAGGTGGTGGGAGGTGAGCAGTGTCCGCTTGCTTGGCAGACAGACCGCTACTCATCTCCCTTTGACGAGGATTCACGGCAAGTCAATTTCATGCCCACGCGACGCCCTGGGACTTTGTTTGTTACGTCAAAGCATCATCAGATGGGTAGGTATGGACTGGAGCCGGAGCAAGGAACCGAGTATGATAGTGCAGTTGCAGCAACAAACAACAACAACAACAACAACGCTTCGCACGCGTGTGATCACGACCACGGCATAGGTAACGCGTTCGAAGAAGGACCCTTGGAGGCTTGTTCGGACGACTCTGGTGACATGCGACCAATCGAGAGTCCTTTCCGCTCGCACTCGTTCTTTAGCAACTACACGAGCTTTAACCAGCCTTCTTTGGAACCTTCGCCGAGCTTCTCTAGTATACAAAGTGTGGATCTGAACAATCTGCTCTTGCCGGTGGACGATCCATTGCTGGACATGCCGCCAGGCTCTCCAACCGGTTCAGCTGGATCGTGGGAAAGTGTGACCGAATCTGGTTCCAGCAGCCAGGAAGATGCTCAAGATTCTGATGATGGCTTTGACCCTTTCGTTGGTCTTGAAGATCGCTTCATCGATTCTGGATGGGGAGGCGAGTGCTTACGTGAAACAGAGGACATCGACTTCGAATTCGTGTACGCCTTACATACATTCGTGGCCACAGTGGAAGGCCAGGCGAACGCTACGAAAGGTGACACCATGGTGTTACTTGACGACAGCAATAGCTATTGGTGGCTCGTGCGAGTAGTGAAGGATAGTAGTATTGGTCAGTGTCAAAAGCAGTCCTCCTTTGCTGCAGCTATTGACATAATCTAGGCTACCTCCCAGCCGAGCACATCGAGACGCCCACCGAACGACTTGCCCGCCTAAATAAGCACAGAAATATTGACGTATGTTTGCTGTTTGATCATGGACAACGGACCCGACGTCTAACATGCTTGGCGTAGCTTTCGGCGACGATGCTCAGCGATAACTCGGAAAAATCTCGAAATCCGCTGAAGAAGGCCATGCGAAGGCGAAACGCGAAGACTGTCCAGTTTGCAGCTCCCACTTACGTGGAGGCATCCGACTGCGACTACTCTACCGAGGACGAAGAAGCGCAAATGATCGACCCGTACGGTAATGGAGACCAGTCTGGAAATACTGCGACAGAGGAACCTGAAGAAATCGAGCTTGTCGAGTCAAAGGCAGACACGAAACACCCAGAAGCAGAGGGCAGATCAAGCACTTCTTCGCAACGTGCCTCCTTTGATCGTGAGCAAGCAGCCACGGCAGCTCAAGCTCTAGCAGCCGCCGGCATTACTAGTGACGATCCTGCGGCACCAAAGCTAATGGACAAGACAGGTGAGTTCGGAAAGTTCGGTGTCGATGGCAGCACACCAACGGTTTCGGTAGAAGCTGCACCACTCAAATCGAAGAGGAAGAACACCGACTCGTTCCTTAAAGATGACACCATCGAAACACGCAAGATCACACTCACTCCTGGTCTGTTGCGGGATGACTCTGCGTCGAAGTCACCTACAACAGACAGCCCTCGCAGTACGACTAGCAGCTTGGAGCCTTTGGTCAAGACTAGCTCGCCGACTGAGCAGCCAGAGACTAAGAAAAAGGAAGGAAAAGAAAAGAAGAAAGAGAAGGAACCAAAGAAGGGTGGCATGCTCAGTGGCCTGTTCAAGAGCAAAAAGAAGGATAAGAAGAACAGCGAAGTCGCGGCCGAGAAGGTCTCCACAGAAATGCAAAGAGACGCGGCCAGATCAAGCCCGCTGCCAAATGGCAAAACTTCACCTGCTGGCAAAGAAGTTGGCGGACAACAGCCAGCATCCACAGCAAGCATGCTCAGTTCGACGTCGACCGAAGAAAGTCGAGACACATCACATGACTCTGGTCCAGGCAACGGGTTTGTTGCCGAGCTCGAAGGCTCAACAGTCGCCCACGAAATGGCTGCTGTGCAAGACAACGAGGACAATGTTGTACAACAACGCGAAGCTGAGGCCGAAGCTGCGCAACAAGAGAAGACTACCAGCCCTGAGACATCCCACCCGGAGAAGAGCAAGGGCATCAGCAATCCACTTTCTCCCGTCACGAACGCAATCACGAACATGGTCAAGACTGGTGATGGACACGACAAGCCGAAGAAAGCCAAACGATCTAAGCAACGAGTTGAGCTTGACGATTTTGACTCACCGCAAGATGAGAAGCGGGATCAGCTTGACCAGAATCCATTTGATGATCCGGAAGAGGAAGAGCGTGATGGAGAGCGACTTTCCGAGAGTCCTGTGGAGATCACGTCACATGCCTTCATGAACGGCACTGATTCTGTCCACATCCCAATGCCAGCCGAAAACGTCGCAGAGGAAGACAACGATTCGCCCGGAAGCCTCACAAGCTCGCCGAGCATCATTGAGCACCTGGCAGAGCCGTCTGAGGATGAAGGCGAGACTGTCACGGAAGATAACGACCCCACGCCAAAGGCGCCACGATCACCTCAACCAGTTGAGGGCTCGCAAAAGCCAGCGCTACCTCCGACTCGAAATATGTCAACTGATAGCAATTCATCTACTCGACTATCACCCCCTGCATCATCGACCGCCCCACAACAACAGCGTTGGAACGACGATAGCTTCCGTGCATGGCTCGAGGATGGCAGCGAAGTACGAGATATGCTCGTAATGATACACGACAAGACCGGCGTTACCCCAGCGCCACCGGACCACCCACTCATGACAGCTCTCTTCGCTGAACAGCGCAAAGGCGTGCAAAACATGATGGGCGAGCTGGACGGCTTGCTTGGATCATATTTGCAACGCAAAGGCGTTCGCTTTTAAGCCGGCGTTTATTCTTTTTTGAGTTTTTCCTCGGTTTTTCTTTTGTTGGTGTTATGACAACAGCGCTGGAAGCATATCATGACTGCGACGGACACCTTCTCAGGGAGAAGAAGGGCGACATGCATATACCCCCCAATTGGCACTACTGTACTTCTGGCGATGGCGTTCGAGGAGATAAAGGACTATTGAGCCGAGAGGCTCTTTTCTGCATGCTGGCATGGTACTGTTGTTGTATATTAGAAACTACGTGGTAGTCGCAACACCCTCGTTTGCCATGACACCATATTGACACGTCACTTCCTTTTGGTTGTGACCCATATCTGCGCAATTGTGTCTGCGATGACGAAAGGGCATTCATTCCAGACCCAACTCTGCACTGCTCCACACAAAAACATACAATTATCCATTCCCCCATGGCTGCGGCTCATCACTCATCTCAAACTCAATCCTCCTCGCCCCCAGAATCTGCCCATGCCTCAAGACCGGCTTTGTAATCTCCACCCCATCAACTCTCAATGACTTTACAAAGGGCCGCCTCCCCAGCGCCGCCCCAGGCGCCACAATCTCAAGAGTATTAGTATGCTCCCCTTCTTTTTCTTCTTCTTTTTCTTTTTCTTCACCACCACCACCATCCCCCGTCGTACGCGTCCCAGCAGGAAATCTAATGCTCACTTTCTCAAAGAAGGGACTCCCCACAACATACTCCTCCCCCGCCGGATCAACGGGATAAAACCCCAGCGCACTGAACACATACCATGCACTCATCTGACCCAGATCCTCGTTCCCGCTCAGCCCCGCGCTCGTGGCATTGTACTCCTCGGCGGCAATCTTCCTCGTCAGATTCTGCGTTGCAAAGGGATACCCTATCGCAGCGTACAGATATGGCGCGTGATGGCTCGGCTCATTGCTGTGGTCATTGTGCCCTCCGCGGAAGTATGCATCTAGCTGCGCTTTCATTGCCGGCCTTCCGCCCATGAGTTTGGCGAGGCCGAGAGGATCGTGCATGACGTTGAAAGTATAGATCCAGTCGTCGCCTTCGGCCCAGCCTTGTTCGCTGCCGGCGAATGTGCCGTTGTCGTTGCGGGCTTCCATGAACCCTGTGGTGGGGTTGTAGAGGCTGCGGTAGTTCAGGCTGCGGTTGTGCAGGTGGGTTGAGGCGGCTAGGTCGCCAGCGTGGTGGGCTACGATTGCGGCGGCGTGGTCGTCGAAGGCGTAGTCGAGGGTCCTGGAGGCGGACTCGGACCAGCGGTCGTTGGAAACGTAGCCTTGAGACATGTAGGTTGTTAGGCCTGCGCGGACTTCGTCGGGGAGGTTGGGGCCTTGCCGATCGTAGTAGAGGAGTGATGTGTCGTTGATGGGTGGTTCGTAGGCGTTCTTCTTGACGGCTTCCCAGGCTTTGGTGATGTTGAAGCCTGTGAAGTTGCGAGCGAGTGCGTTGGCTAGCACTGCGTCGACGTGTGAGCCGATCATTATGTTTGTCTCAACGACATTTGCCCACATCGGCAACCGGCCTGCCCAGTCATAAATCATAAGTAGAGATCTCATCATGCTGTTGACTCTTTCCGGCGCAAACAGAGTGAGAAGACTGTGCTCAGCTCTGAAGGTATCCCAGATTGACCAAGACTGGTAGTACGAATCTTCAGCGGTATGCACACTGTCGGTGTAGCCACTATAGAATGTTCGCAAAGCGCCCTCCTTCGATTCAGAAGGTTCCGAGAAGTCGGAAGGGTACTGCAGAGCGTGAAACAGCGCAGTGTACCATATAGTCCTTGGATCATGGTCGGCATCAGTCTGGTTGACGCCCTCAATCGTCACACGCCCAAGTTTCTCAAGCCATGCCTGCTTCAGCTCCTCAACCGCCTGATCGAAAGTCAAAGACGTCGGGGCCTCAATCTCTAAATTCTTCCTGGCCTGCTCAACACTAACGAACGACACGCCAGTCCGTACCTCAATGCGCCTGCACTTCGAAAAAGTGACATAAGCACCCAGCTCTTCGCCTTGAGCATCACTGACGCCTTCGTGCAGGTGAGCTCCCTGGGCAACACCATAGGATGCAAAGTGCTCGGAGAACCTGGACACAAAATAGCCGGAAAAGTTCGACGCCTTCGAGGGCCCAAGGAGATAATCCTGCCTCTGGCTGTTACTCCCACTGATCTCCCTCGTTTCCGGGTCAATGTGCACATGACCGGTCCAATTCTTCCTCGTAGCCTGAACGAAGACATACGAGTCTTCCATGCCATCGACCTCAAACCTGAGATGCCCAACATGACTGCTCGCCGTCATCGCCACATTGATCTTAGCACTCACATCCGAGCCACCGACGGCAACATTTGTCGCCTCAGCCCTCTTCGTCCGTCCATTCGCACCCTCCCTCACCGAATCCGGAACCGGTTGTGCGCCTCCAGGTGCGGGCGAGTAAATACTCTCAGTCAAATTGTGGCCAGCTTCCACCGTGTCTGCATCCATGGTGACTTCGTAGACATACGCCGTAGATCTCTCAGCGCTCTTGACAAAGCGATGAGCCCGCTCGGTAAACAGGGCTTTTGGTAGCCCTACGCCAGGATTAAGCAAGACTTGTCCCGACTCGCCCATCCAGATGGCGGGTTGGTGCGTTGCTTGGAAGCCGTGAATGTGGGTGTCTAGGTCATTGTAGGGGCACTGGGATATGAAGTTCTTGTGGCCACGGTCAGCTGGGGTGAGTCAAGAAGTAGGACGGCACCTAGGGGGGGGTACTCCCACCTCTCGCGTCTGTGGCGTCCACCGCGTCATGCCAAACGGCATCCCGACAGAAGGGACCATGCCCCCATTGCCGTTTGGCGTGATCCCATAAGTGCCGATGTGAGGATTGACATATTGCAGCACGCCGGCGTTGTCATGGTGCGGTGATGCCGCGGTGGCGATGGTGCAGCCGAAGACATAGAGGTAGATGAGGGCGAATAGTGGGAGCATCGTGCCAAAGAGAATGACTGCGAGGAAGCGCTGCGCCGAAGCGCTGGAGACGAGACGGGCCATGCTGTCATGCTGCGGGCGCTAGTGCTGTGTTTGTTGTGTTGTTGCTGCTTGCTGCTTGCTGCACAGGCAGGTGCGATGGAGATGGTTCAACAATGTTCCGTTGCGGGGGGGCGGCGGCGGCGGCGGCGGATGCGGATGCTCCTTCCAGCGCGACGCAGAGCAGGAGCATGGTTTTGACTGTCGCAAGAAGGAATGATGATGATGTTGATGTTGATGTTTATCATACGCACTTCGGCTGCTGATGCCAGTCGGGCCGAAGATGCCGACTACCCAAAAGGCTGGATGTCTCTTCTCCCATAGACTCTTGAACCGCGCATCCTGGACGCAGCATGCCAGACGACGACCATCAGACAGCAGAACCTCCTCCCCGTCTGATACCACACCTTCGCGCGATTCTCGAGTATCTCAGGAAAGCGCAATATTGCAATCTGCCCAACCCAGAAGGTCTGACCAGAAGAGCATCCGTCGCGTTCATCATACGTGTCAATCCGTCATACGCGCACTGGCCCGACTCGCAAGCACAACAGCACGAGCATCTCGATGCATATTTCGCGCAGGACTGGGTGCAGCATGGCGAACCAGAAGTTTTGTTCATAAAGCGCGCGTCGAGGAAAGGCGATCGTTGGACGAGCCATATCGCACTTCCAGGTGGGAAGAGAGACCCGACAGATGCAGATGACAAAGCGGCAGCCGTAAGAGAGGCATGGGAAGAAGTCGGTGTAGATCTGGCCACACACGCTGTAGACTGTGGCAATCTTCCCCAGCGCCTCGTCACAACACACTGGGGCAAGAAGCCTCTGTTGGTGCTCTGTCCCTACGTCTTCCTGCTAACACAGCATCAAATCCCACCGCTCAAACTGCAACCCACCGAAGTCGCCAGCACGCACTGGGTGCCCCTCCGGTCCTTGTTATCCCCCACCCAGCGCACAACCGCCTTCGAAGACGTCTCCAGCCGCATCGCCAACCAAGAAACCGGCGTCCGGAAATGGATGCTCAGCATAATCCTCGGCAAAATGATGTTCGCCGCCATCAACCTCGAACCCACCGAGTCCCTCCACAGCGTCGAATCACCCGCCGAATCCCTCCTGCAAGATAACCGCCCCGCGCCTTTACTCCTCTGGGGCCTTACTCTCGGCGTAGTGATGGATTTCCTCGACCTCGTCCCCCCGCATAATGCCCTCGAACTGTGGACATATCCCACTTTTACTCCCTTGGACGTCCGATTCGTGGTGTGGTTAATGACGTACAACTTCAAGAACCGCAATCGCGCCGAGCTGCAATCCGGGGCAGAGTTCAAGGCGCTGAAACCGTCTTTTGGGGGAGCCGCGGAGAGTGGCGTGAGCGCCGGCGCGAGCGGATATGCTACTCCCACATTTCCTGAAGATCCGAGTGTGAGTTCGACGGTTTTGGTGGAGAGGCCAGATCATAACGAATTGCCGAGGAAGGCTCTCGAACATGCACCAAGAACCCCTGACGAGGCGGGCCTCCATGGACTTGGGACTGGCATGAGGGAGAACAAGGCGACTGTGCAGACGATGCTTGAAGGGTGGGTGGAATCTTTTGCGAAGCTCTTATTGCCGGAGATTTCTAACAGGGGTAGGTACTACGATATCGTAAGGAGAGCTGTGGCCATGGCGCTTGTGGGGAGGGTCGCCGTTGTCGGTGTGGTTGTGGTGCTGCTGTGGAGGAGGAGGTATGGGACCGGGAGAGGAAGAGGACGAGGACGAGGAGGGGAGATTTGGAGGTTCTTGTCGCGGTGAAGACAGTGCGAGCAGCTTTGCTTGCTCCGTGGCAAGAATCGATCGGAAACGAAGTCGAGGCATGAGACAATGCAAGATCTAAATTAAACAGGACACTGGCCACCATTCAAAGAAGCCAAACCATGACGACGCGACTTGCGAATGGGATGTGGCACGTATTGAATGAATATTGGGACGAGGTAAGGTATAGTAGTAGTAGTACTTAGCCGGAATATGAAATGGCCGTTCTGTGCACAATCATCATGATATCGTATGTTCATCCCTCCGTGATGTTGTTGTTGTTGTTGTTGTTGTCGCATCATCAAACAAGCACCGGCCACCCGCTGCTGAAGTCGAGCTTGTTCCACCCAAACTGCTTGTCCCCATCAGCATAGCCAATCTTCGTATCAACTGTATCGGACACGATGCGTCAGTTTTTTTTTTTAAAGTTGTGCCTCCGTCGTCCCTCCTCCGCGGACAAGTGCTCACCATAGTGGTATACGATAATCCAGCCATTGATCGGGTCGTTGTAGACACTTTGCCCGCCTCCTCCGTAGATATTTCCATGCGATGCGAGAATGACGGTGCCTCCACCGTTGAGGCATGATTTCCCTGTGGCGTCGACCTGATGGGGACGGAAAAAACAATATCGTTAGCATATGACACACAAATACACAGAGAGACATACACACACACACACATACACATACACATATGTGTGTGTGTGTGTGTTGCGAAGGGGATGAAGGGGAAGGAATACAAATCCGCTATTGGGGCTGGTCGACCGGCAGACATTGATTTGGTATTCTTGTCCGGCCGCGGGCATTTCTTTGTCAAATTTGCAGCAGATGCCCCGCGAGAAGAAGAGGTAGTAGTGGCCGCCTTGCTTGATCAAGAAAGCTCCTTCCTCAGCATGTGATCCGGCCGGGTCGAACGAGAGTTGGACTGGCGAGCCTGCTGCTGCCTTGGTTGGGGGACTGCTCATGGGGACCTGATAGATGTCGTTCCAGAACGAGCCGAAGGTCAAGTGGAAGACTCCGTTGTCGTTGAGGAGCGCCGGGTCGATTGCGTTGTATCCTGACGACGCGCTGCTTGAGGAGACTCCCGTTGCGCCGTGGTCGGTGAAGCTGCCGCACTTCAGCGTCGTGGACGTTGCATATCCGATCATGCTGTTGGCGGTTCCGAACGAGCTGACGCTGTAGTAGACGTAGTACGTGCTGCCGACCAGAGAGACGTCCGGAGCCCAGAGATCGCCGCCAGAGTTGGCAGATGTCGTTAACATCGCGTTGGTCCGGAGCATGGTGCATTGGAACTTCCATGGTCCCGTGATGGCGGGAGCACTGTGGATCTGTACTTTGCCTCCGCTCGAGAATCTGTAGTACGTCCCGTCGCTACCGCGGATCACCGAAGGGTCGTGGGTATTCGTACAAGTGCCTGAGCACGCTCCTGGGAGAGGGTAAGCTGCTTCCGCGACGGCCACAAGGCTGCCCGGTGCCACGAGGGCAGTGCTGAATAATAATAATGATAATAATAACAACATGTTACGGAGAGTAGAAAAGCGAAAGCAGCGCTAGACAGCGACGGATAGCAGACGTTTCAGCATCTTTGTGTTTGATAGTTACCCACGGAAGGGATACATATATAAATATATAATCAGGAGGTCGTCTTACCCATAAAACGACAAGGCGCTTCCCACGGGTATCGTGTCCGCGGTGACAGGGCCCGGAAAGGATGAAAAAGGCTACGCCCACATCTAGGATATACTTCGACTTCAAAATTGCAGCACAGGGCAGACCTTGCTTGTAGCATAGCATCTCCGTGTCGGTCCGGCGATACCAGCTAAGATATATATATATATATTATATCAGCAGATAGGTTTGCTACCAATGTTTACAATGTTTGTCTGCTCTAGCTCGTTCCAGCGGTATACAATGCGCACGGCGTGTATAAGAAGAAAGAGGAGGTCTGTACTACTACTACTATTATTATTATTATATAGAATACTGAAGACAGCATCCGTCGCCTTACTTCTCGCCAGTCCGGCCGAGCGAACTTTACCCCTGAATTAGACCTATTTCTACCCATCTGGCCCTTCGCGAGCCTCAGGCACACTAGGCGTTAACATCTGCAAATCACGACACTTTATGGATCCGATCCCATTATTGTACCGAGGAAGTAAGAAAGAGATAGTCAGTATCTGATTTTGCAGCTATACACCTCCCTTTGCAATGCTGTCTGTAAGAGCACTACGCGTATATACGTCTATATAACATACACGTGACAGAACATAACTGTTATACGTCGTACGAAGCGCTCAGCGCGCCAGCAAAATTCCTCCGATACGACTGACCTGCTTCGATGGTGTCCAAGTGTTTCTGCCGTATGGACGGCGACAGACTGACTGGTCGGGAGTGAGTGTGCGCCGCACGACGCGGTGGTGATGGGAGGGATGGAGGAAAGGAAGAAGGTTTCACGCACACCTTCATTTGCCGATCACGTGCACGTATTCTAGTGCCAAGTCGCCAACATCACTTCAGCCCTCAGGGCAGTCAGTGCCTTGCGGCCCTTGCTGCGTCAACAACCCCATCCGCAATCAACCCATGACGAGCCACCACGCTGCATCGACGCCGGAAGGGAGCAAGAAGGCCATGACCGTGAGGAAAAGAATCGCGAAGCGCCTCCTGTGAGAAAAGTGGGTCAGTCAGTAAAGGAGTGACCTTTTTCTCAGGGACGTATTACTCACAAACACGCACTATTCTCTTGCTGCAGCTCGACAATCTTCTGGTCAAGAGTTGTTGTTGGCCAGGACAAGCGCCGCGAGCTGGTCCTTGACGTCCTGCATGGCTCGGGCAAGCTCATACATCGCTGCGAGTATATCAGCACGTGTGTGTGTGATGATGTGTTGATGCGAGTAGGGGAGTAGTGGGGAACACTTACAGTCCTTCATGTGGTTTCGCATTGCCAGCGAGACGTCGAGATCTGGCTGGATCCCCAGCACATCGCCATCGGCCACGTCCCACGCCAGGGCGGAGAGCCTTGGAGCACCACCAGCGGCGTCTCGAAGTGCGTCGGTCTGGTAGATCTCCGCGCGCAGCTTCGCCACTACCTCGTCTGCTGCTGGGGCGCTGCTGTCCCTGTCCTCCAAGATGCTCTGCCGCACCTCCTCGGCCATGCTGAGGTGGTCGAACGCCTCGCCGCTGTCCTCACACAAGCCGCCAAGGAGAATGAGGGTTTTTACCTGAAAGTATCTGGACTGGAAAGCGTCGAGAATGTCCAGGCGGGCCTGCTGAACGCAGCCGTCGATGTCACCAGCCTCGAAGGCTTGGAGAAGACGGTCGTAGCGAGCGGCATAGTGCTCTGATGCCGGCTTGCTGGTTGGCGGAGATGGTAGGAACTCCATTGGTAGTGCGGTGGAGTGGTAGCGGAAGGAGAGTTTCAACAAGATGTTGTTGTGATTCAGAAAGAGATTTCTTTTTTCACAGTGCGAAAATATCTCTTATTTATGCATGGTGCGTGCTCCCAGCCGCTTCATTTCCAAAGCTCGCTTTTCATGCAGGTGAGCGTTCTGAAACATGGTTACATAATATGAGCAAACGACAGAGCAATGGCTTCCACGGCCCTCGAGACTCGCCTATCCACGGGGTCATGCACATAAATGCATCGAGGACATCGAGGACATCCAATTCTCGCCTGGTCGCGGCACTCCAAGAGCCATAGCATATCTCAGGCGTGAGTCTCCAGACTGGGGGCGTAGCGTTGCCACCCTGTAGCTACGCAGAATCTTGAACTCTATCTGGTTGAACGTGGCTTGAGCGCCTGCAATTCACCGGACGACGACGACGGTAGTCTCCGCGACCTGCATGGTGGCGAGCGGCGTCGAGGTGTCAAGGACAGCAAGCCGGAATTTGCCGCATTGCTGCCATCGTGGGAGCACTAGAGCGGCTTTGGGATGTTCCACCACTTCCTGTGCGACACCGGGCAACGACTCAGCAGGTGAAGCAATTGCCCGCCCATTATGCCCACCACGTACATGAACAGTCCACAGCAGCAGCAGCAGCACATGCAAGAAAACGCTTCGAAGAAATGCCCCTTCCTGCAGCGACCGGCCGAGCTATGCAACCACATCTATGATTTCGTTGCCCTCGACAGCTTGACTGCAAGACGTGACGACGATACTTTGTAGATATCTTGACTGTCGTGAGCCAATAAGCAAATACGAGCCGAGTCCAACGACGCGCTGGTATAGCAGCAAAATTGGTCGTTCTCGAGTACGACGACCCCCCTCATGGCGACGATGGAAGACGAACGGCGACAACAACATGATCAAGGCGCTTCTCAATGGTAAGCTGAGAACACTCTCTTGCTACCCAGCCAGTTTTGCCACGGCGAGCGAGATGGGTTCATTCGTGGAAGAAGGATGCAGACCAGATCTTCTACGACGGCATGCGAGCGGCGGCAGCTGGCGAAAATGGCACTCTTAGAAATCCAGCGCTTCACGTGTGCAATGGGAGGAAGCACGTTACGCAAAAAGTGACTCACGCATCGCAATGCGAAACCATGGAGTCGGAGAGGGCGCCTATATGTGAGGTGGCAGTGGCTAGAGCGGACATTAAGACTCTATACGTATCGTCGGCATACACGGTTAACAGGACCAAGGGGGTTTTAAGTACAGCGTATCAGTTTTCAAACGCTGAGAACTTCTCCAACCATCGCACGGCCTCGATCTGCTCCGTTTCCAAGACATCCCGGTGGCGCTCACTCCTAACCTTAATCAAGCACTCGAACTTCCGAGGCCTGACATTGAAGCCTTCCGTGTAGGCAAAGATATCGTACTGATGTCCATCCACAGGGAGAATGTCGTAAGCCCACAACAGCCTACCCAGCGCAATGAACAAGCTATTGCTCGCAAGATCCGCACCGGGACAAATACGCCGACCCCAGCCAAAGGACGAGTGACCGGCTTTTGCAGGATGAATCTTCTGGCCAAGATAAGGCTGCTTCTCGATACCCATCTGAGCCCGTTCTGCGTCAGACAGGAAGCGCACTGGATCAAAGTGGTGAGGTTTGGGGTAGTACTCTTCGTTGAGGTTGATGGCCCAATTATTGCCAAGAATAGTAGTGCCAGCAGGAATACAATAGCCTCCATACACATCATGTTCTGTCGAAGCGTGAGGCGTGCCTCCAAGCACAGCGACAGGGCGCCATCGCAGAGTTTCCTTGCACAGAGCTCTCAAGTACGGCAGATCCGCTTCATCGTCGAAAGTTGGCGACCTGTCGCCACCGATTACGGCATCGAGCTCCGCTTGAGCAGCTTTGAGTACCCGTGGATGCGTCACCAGACCCAGAAACGCAGAGCACAATGTACTCGCAGTAGTATCCGATCCAGCTCCGAAGAGCGAAGCAGGAACATACGAGAAGTGCGTCTCGCTCAGCGGCACACTCTCCCTCTCTCGCAGCTCCAACAACAACTTGCAAAGACTGTCCGGAACGTCACCACCCTCCTCCTCCTTCTCCTCCCCCATCTCCCGCTTCACCATCTCCAACAGCTTGAGGTTCGCCTCCCCCTCCTCCCGCCCCTTTGCCTGGATCTCCTTCTTCCAGGCCGTCGGCAATCGCGCCAGCACGGGGAACGTCTCCGCCAAGTACTTCCCCGGAATGTTCAAGCTCGCCATATAGTGCATGAACCCGAAGCGGTCCTTGATGACCTGCGCATCGAGCGAGTCAATGCGATGTCCATACGCCACGCAGAACACCACCGACGACGTAAAGCGCTCCAGTTCCTGCTCCCAGCCCGCAGGATTCCGCAGCAGCGCATAGCATAATCTGCTCGCCTCGGCTTGCTGCGTGGGCTTATACAGCCGAAGGGCTTGTGGATTCAGAGCCTGGTGGAGGAGTCTCCTCCTCACAGACCAGGGTTTGCCGTACGGTTGCGTCAGGATGCTGCTGTTGGCGTTGTAGACTTCTGCCATGACGACCATTCTCGGCCGGGAAGAGTATTTGTTGCTGCGCTTCTCCATGAGATCGACTGCGACGTGAGGGTCCGAGATGATCAGCGTGGGCTGGCGACCTATCCAGATCGTGAAGATGGGGCCGTACTGCTTGGACCATTCTTGGAACTTTAGCCATGGTTGAGAGTTGGGGAGCTGGTGCTTGTTGCCTATGAATGGTATTGGGATTGGCCCAGGTGGAAGGCGAGACCAGGTAAAGATGTCCTTAGTGAGGATTACCAGTGGGATGCACAAGAGCGTAGACAATAGCAGCAAGTAGGGATGAGCGATCACGGCTGGAAAAGTGGTCACGAAGGCCATGCTGTGTTGATTGCAGTGCGTGACGCTGACAATAACAATAATAATAATGTCCTAATAATCATCTTCCTCATGAATGCTGCTGGAATCAACAGCTACGGCAATGATTTGCCTGCAATTGCCGCCGAGCTGCCGCAAGATTATGCTCTCAGCATGCGGAGTGATTGTGCAAGGATCACAGCTCGAAGCTGCCATGTTTTCAGGCTAAACATGTTGCATGCAGGTTGCAGATCTTACGAGTCAGTCGAAAGATTGTGGCTGCATGTGGCTGCATAACTGCTTGCTCGGCAGTTGTTGGAGCTCGTTCTAAGTATCTAGTAATAGCACATATCATCTCGCCCCTAATTCTCGTCACAGCCTCGTCATAGATGGAGAGTCGTGTCGTGGTGAATTCTTTGTTAAGTTAGCTGCGCTCTCCTGGATAGCTGCACAGGCCAGCCGCAACTACGTCGTGTCGCGAAGTCGTGTATGTATGAGCGAAGCCAAAGCGATGATGACGAAGTCGTCTAGGCGCTTTTCACTTGCCGCCTGCCAGATTCTCACCATCTCCAATGCTTGCTCGCCCTGCCTCTGCTGCAGCCGTGCTCTCGCGCACTGCTCTCGCGACCGCGGCATCTTCGTCGTCGCCACCATTCATTGCGACGGCTCGCGGGTCGACAGCTCCTCCGTGCTGCTGCGCCGGCTCAACACTGTCGACAATGCCAGTCCCAGACAATGCACTGATAGTGGGCCCACCACGGGAAACCGATGCAGAGCCACGAGAAGCACGAGCGCTAGCCTTAGCGGACAGCGGCTCAGGTGAGCGGTTGTCATACAGACTTGAATTTGCTGAGCTCTCGCGAGCGATTCGCGTAGGGTTGAACCCGCTGTCGAAGGCATTGCGGAACAGTGGGCCACCTAGAGGGCCTGTATGGCCGCCCCTGAGACCATTGTGGTGATCTTCACCATCCGTCTTCTCGCCGCCGCCGCCGCTCATGATGATGTCGCCCTCATCGTCACTGCCCAGAGACAACGGTGGGGTCGCAGCTGGCTTTACTCTGCTCCTCGGGGTGGTCTTTGGTTTCTTGGAACTGTTCTTCCGACCTTGTCCAATATTGCTACGCTTTCCACCTCGTGGCTGAAAGGAACGGTAGGCATTTCGGCCACCACTCGGTCCGCCGCGTCGTGGAGGTGCCGGGGGACCCATCGGCTTGTCTTTCACGAACAGATTGTACCGATCATCTTCGCTTTCGTAGGCAGAGTCCTCGGACTCATCTGAATTGATCTCAACTTGTGCAGGGTCAACACCCGCGGCACGGACGGCGTTTTCGCGCGACAGACGCTTCTTGGCACGTCCACGCTTTTTGCCTGCCTTGTACTTTCTGGCCATATCGAACCAAGACTGCCATTTCCGCATGAATGGCTGATCCAGCTCGTCTTCGAGCTCCCTGAGCTTTTCCGGATCGTCTTCGTTGAGATACCGCCAGGCATCGTGCAGACTTTGAGCTTGCAGTCTCTCCCTCTCTGACAGCTTCTTTGACCGGCAATAAATCACGTCAAAATGTGGCAGCCATGCGACTTCGCCAATCATTGGCTCTCGCGGTTGCGCTCCGCCGAAGGCCAACTTGAAGAGAGATATCTCGATGTTGCCGTCATTATCTGGCGTGGCGTTTTCGAGTGGCTGGTACCAGACCTTGGTCCAGTCTTCTGTACGATAACCGACGTGGAGACGACCATATAGAGCCTTGCGCTTCTTCTCGAAGAGTATCGGTGTGTGCACCATCTTGTGGTCGAAGTGACGAGGGCTTATGGTGTCGATTGTGGCTGGGAACGTTGTCGCAAGATTGACTGTGGTGATCGCGTAATGTTAGTGATGCTAAAGTCTAGATATTCGAAGGGGGAGGGGACGTACGGAGACTCTCACTGATCTCAAAGGAGGTGGTGTGAACCTGAAAGTAAGTAGTTCTTAGATGCTTGCTGGTGTAGGATATGCTATTGTGTTAACCCGATAGGCTGAAATGACGTTGTCGATGACTGGTTGTGGTGGTCGAAGTCTTGTTAGATGTGGTGATGGTTGAAGGAATGTGTCTGTAAAAGGAAGAGATGGAAAGAGTGCAGACGAAGTGAAATGCTTAAGAAGCAGCAGATGAGAATACGTGTGTTCACATCAAAGCTGTGAGCTCTGCAGTGAAGCAAGTACTGAATGATACACACTATACGCATGTGCTTCAGCGTCGTGTCCGAGAATCTCAGGGTCTCGCGGCAACTTGATAATATCCGGGTTCTTCTTCAGGTTGTCGAAGTCGGCCTAGCATGTGTCAATAACAATGGTTGTGCAACAGAAGTGAGAACCATACCTTATGCCACTTGTCTCGTGTCGTCTCGCCAGTCTTCTGAATCTTGCGCACTCGCTCATATCTGATTTTCTCGTATGCTTTGAGAGCGTCTGTCACATGCTGCTTGCCACTAAGCTGCAGACACACTCCCAAGCAAGCGCCATCTTCCATTGCTTGAGATGCACCTTGGATGGACGTCGGCAGGAAAGGATGTGCTAGACAGGTGATGTTAGCACACCACCAACACCTTAGGCAGACTTCCATATGTGAGCCTCACCTGCATCGCCTATCAGTGCTATACGCGCTTTTGGCGATATCCATGTCGGCAGCGGATCACGATACACGAGCTTCCAGTCTACGAGCTTTTCCGGCGGCGTCATACGAACAACAGCATGGGTGACGGGGTCCCAGCCTTCGAGTATACGGCAAGCATCTTCATGATCGCCGGGTTCTGACCACCCTTCATCGACGTCTCGAGTGTCCTTGTGCGTGAAAACCCAGGAAAACTCTTTTCCGCCCTTGATCGCAGCCACGATGAAATGGATATCCTATAAACAGAAGATCGTCAGCCATGCCAAGTAATACAGTGGCATACTCGCAGCAAGCTACTGGCATCGCAGACGATAGGTGCACCATCACGATGTGCCTCGAAGCTAGACCGCAGCGGCAAAACTTTGCCTTCCTGCCTTGGATGTACATACCGGTCCCAACCAACAGACATGTGAATCACCATGAAGCACCAGATCCTTCGTCAAGTCGTTCTTGGCCAGCTCATCGGAGGTCATCCAGGCACGATAGATGGCGTAGCCGCTTGGCTTGGGCTTGTCATCGTAGCCAAGCACCAACGTCCTGGCCTTCGACTTTACGCCGTCTGCGCCCAACACAACATCACCAACGATAGGCTCACCGTTCGATATGACGCCCGCATCTTTCTCCGTCTCGAAGTACTCCGTGACTTCTTGGCCTAGCCGTATGTCCACGCCTTGCGCAGTGGCATGGTCGAGAAGGATCTTGTGTATCTCGCCTCGATGTCCGTTGTACCTCGGACCAAAGTTCCCGTCATCGGCCCAATACTGCGTATAGATCTTCTCGCCAGTATATGTCCTGTACTCGAGCTTGTCAGAATGGTGACATATTGGGAACAGCTGTTCCTTGACGCCCGGCCAGCGGTCGAAGATTCGTCCTGAGTTGCTGCCGAAAGAGATGATGTCGCCAAGCTGCTTCATTTCTTTGACGCTTTCAAGCACGATGCAAGTATGTCCTTTGCGGGTGCATTCTATTGCTGCTGTCAGCCCCGCGAAGCCTGCTCCCACAACCACAACGCGTATGCCAGAAGGCTGAACATCATTGTCGCGAACGATCTCGCCGCCGCCGCCGCCGCCGCCGGAGACGACAGCTTCACTGTACGATGCCATTGTCTGTCGATGCCTTTATGCAGTCAGCTGCCCATAAAGAAGGCCTCGTGGAGTAGTATGCAGGCTCTCTATTATTGTAGCTGCAGTATGATGATGGCAGCTCATACTGGCTGTGGGGCATGCTTGCAACTGCCGGTCTCTGCAACTACCGCTGCTGCACATTGCCTGAGCGGAACGGACTTGACTTGCAACGTTGTGCCCCCCTATCCCGAGCATGTCCTTGTTCGCTCGCTGCTGCCACGAGAGAGAGAGAGGCGCGCACAACAAACACCGCCAGATAGCAGACTTTGACGCTAGGCAGGGTTGTTCCCCACGCGCTCGAAGCTTCTCCCCGCATCAAACAAGGATCCATCTCCACCAACCAAACTGCACTTCGACTTCAGCCTGCCCATCACCCATATGGACAGGGCCAACTCGCTCTGTCGTTCGTCCGGCAAAGCCTCGCACGCCTATCAATGTATGTACTTGCTCCGTTGACATGTACCCCTCCTGCAAACACTGTGGCTGCGGTACCATACAGTGCTGATCACCTGCCCATCTGTAATATGCTGTACGGCAGTGAGTTGGATATCGATTGCCGTGATTGAGGTGGGAAACTTCATGCCCTCATCTCTCGGTGTGTCGCATTTTCTTTCACCCTCATCATAGCAGTGCTGTACTTCCCAATTTCTGGCCGACGCTGAGACAGAACGATGGCGTTCGGCATACTGGAGTGCAATCGCATGGAGATTGTGCCTGGGACTGTGAGTCAAAAAAAAACCCCCCCACAATCCATCCAATACCGGTGACAACAGCTAACAACACCAGGCCCTCCTCCGCGACCAGAACGATGTACCAGATGAACTTTCCACAATTCCGGCAGAACGCCTCAAACACGGCACCGGACGCTTCAGCCACGTCCTCCTCGTCCCCCAACCCTCGGACTCGCCAAATGATCCCTTGAACTGGCCAACATGGAAGAAAGACCTGATCCTCTTCATCGTAGGTATGAACGCCGCAGTCGTAGGCGCCTACGGCCCCATGCTCGGCCCCGGCTTCGTCACAATTTCCTCCCAACTGTCCATCTCCGTCGAGACCCTCTCCCAATCCACCGCCTGGCTGATCCTCACCCTCGGCCTCTGCGTCTTCATCTTCAATCCCCTCGCCAAGATCTACGGGAAACGCCCCGTCTATGTAGTCGCGTCAATGGTCCTCATAATCGTCTCGATCTGGGGCACAATTGCCAGCGACTACTCTTCCTTCTTAGGGAGTCGTGTCCTCGGGGGGATTGGGATGGCGCCGTACGAAGTGCTCGTACAAGCTACCATTTCGGATCTGTATTTTGTGCATCAACGAGGCACCAGACTCGCGGCCTGGAATGCCTTCCTGATCTGTGGGATTGCTGGGGCGGGGTTTGTGTCCGGGTATATCATTGAAGACTTGGGCTACGAGTGGACATTCGGGATCTGCGCTATTCTGTTCGGGACTTGTGGCTTGGCTATCTTGTTCTTGGTGCCGGAAACGGCGTATATCCGTCCGACTATCGTCCCTTCCACGCTGGATGTCGAGAAGTCTTCTGAGAAGGGCATGCATATCGAGCACCACGAACGCGCGCCTGTGAGCTTCAGTGCTGCTATCACGGGGAATGGTACCTCATCCTCCGCCGGCACAGCAACAGAAGCGAAGATCTCATACTGGCGGTCGCTAGCACTCTACACAGGCCGCTACACCGATGCCGAAATCTGGAAAATCTTCACCCGACCCTTCATTGTTTTCTTCTACCCGTGCGTCCTCTGGGGCTTCCTCATATACGGCACAACATTGACCTGGATCGTGGTGTTCTCGGTCGTGAATGGGGTGATCTTCGTTGCACCTCCATACAACTTCTCGGTCAGCCAGACAGGGTTGATCAGTTTATCACCATTCATCCTCACACTAATTGGCGAAGTGATCAGCGGTCCGCTGAATGATTGGATTTGCTTGAGGCTGGCGAGAAAGAATCACGGTGTCTATGAGCCCGAGTTCAGACTTGTGCTCATGCTAGTGGTGGTGCTGCTGGGTTGTGCTGGCTTCTTTGGTTTTGGGGCAACAGTTCACTACCAGACGCATTGGAGTGGACCTGTGCTCACGTTTGGACTGGCAAATATGGCGCTCGCATTTGCCAGTACTTGCGTGTTTGGTTACGTGTTGGACTGCTATCCCAATCTGGCCGAGGAGGCGTTCGTGGCGATCAACACCAGGAACTTGCTGACATTCGGCTTGGTGAGTTTAACAGATCGGCTTTCGTATACGCATGCTGATTTTACGCAACAGACATACTTCGTCAACTCATGGCTCGCCAAAGACGGTGCCTTAGCAGTATTCAACGTGCTTGGCGCTTGCTTCCTGGCTGTGTGCGCACTCACAATACCGCTTTGGATCTTTGGGAAGAAGATCAGGTCATGGGTGGCGCGGAACCAGTTCCTCACTGCCTTCATGAGAGACAGGTGAGTAGTATTGTACAGAGTAGCAGCCTTAAGCGTGCGTCCTCGCCATTCTGCCCTCTTGTCGTGCCGATAGGTGTTACCACTAGTGAAGCCTGCGCCCTGCAAGTTCCAGCTGGGACTATTTCATGATGTCGCAGTAGCCGTACGCGCACGGACCGCGATCGTATTCGCTGAGATTGAGGCGGCAAATCGAGTGGAAGCCAGGCTCGATGAAGTAGAACATGGCTGCACTCACGCGGTTCGCCTTGCCAAGGGAGCAGTGAAGAGTGGAGTGTCAAGGCGCCATGTATGGGGCCCGTTAGTAGTGACTTACTGTGAATGTTGGACGGCGCGTAGTTGGATCAAGTCGATATGCAATACCCCTCTCGGTCCAGGGTGGTCGACTTCGGGACCGCCCGCGGAGCTGCATCCGGTCCGAAGATACTTTATGGTATAGAGATATTTGATATTGGCCCAAAAGTTGCATTAATACTACAGTACATCACACTCGCATTTCGCACATTGCCCGTTCCTTTCCTACAGAACTGCTCCTGCATCGGCGCCCGGCAAAGGCAGGCAAATTGGCTTCCCCACGGAGATCGATAGAGCGCGTCACGAGAACCACGACTTCACGATTTCACAACATTCCCATTTCGACCTCTGCCTTCGAACGACACGTGCATCTTGGCATTCGACGCACATTCCACTCGGTCCTTACGCGGCACGAAAAACGATCCGCTCTCACGTACATTGGCGATCTCCTCTCTGGCCACCAAGATCGTAAAGCTCCGTCGAACACAGTCGAGGATCAAGCAAAGGGAGATCCAACATCGTCGTCTGAGCGGCCCATTGCTGAGCTCGTGCCGGCTCTGCGATCTTATCTCCACAAGTCGACGCCCACCGAACGTTGGAGAGAAAGGGCTGTCTTGGGCAGCAGTCACAAAAAGGAGCGCGCTGGTGGTGACTCCAGCAGCAATGAAACACGAGTCATAGATACAACCCTGCGCTCACTTTCGAACGGCCACATCCTGTTCGGTGACATCCACAAAGCCTTGGTAGAGCCTCACTATCCAGCGTTCTATAAGGAGCTTGTCAGGCGCCCTTTGTCTTCCCACAATCCAGCCCACCGAAAATACCAATCTCGTCTCAAAATGAGGTCCTTCGTACAGATCCTGACCACTCCCACCGCGGATACGCCTGGCACTACCCTCATACTGCATTTCGACAACAAACGTTACCTTATAGGCAGTCTAGCCGAGGGCACTCAGCGAGCATGCGTGCAAATGGGAGCCAGGCTGCTGAAAGTGTCCGAGTGCTTTCTGACGGGAAGGACAGAATGGACCAACACCGGTGGTCTGATCGGCATGATCTTGACGCTGGCCGATTCTAGCTCCAGCAGTGCAGCAAGTAGCCTTGAAGATGCGCTTAAGAAGGTCCGGCAAAAGGCTCGTAAGCTGGGCATCGAGGCTGGCACGGAGCAGATGAAAGAGCTTGAAGCAGACGCCAGGAAACAGGCGATCAATACCTTGAACATTTTCGGCCCTCCAAATCTCAATCACACTCTGGCAACTGCTAGAAGATATGTGTTTCGGAAAGGCAGGCCTGTAAATGTGCATGAGATTCGTGAAGGAGAGCAAGAAGCCAAGCAGGAGAAAGACTGGGCACCATTCTGGGCAGATGAAAATGTCAAAGTATGGGCAATGTCCATTTTACCCTCGAAGAATGACCAGACGAGCACAACGCCACCAGAATCGACTAGTCCGCGTAAGCGCAGTCTGGACGAGGCTTTTGGTAGCGAACAAAACGCCACGATCACGACCGAACACGGCCTTACACCGAAAGAGCGAGACTACCTCACCGTGAAAGCAGTCGTTTCCGAGATGTTCAATTCGTCGTGGAGACTAGACACCCTGTATGAGACGCCACTTTCCGAGGTGAAGCTTCCTGCAATGATCTTCGTTCGTGACTCTACAACCAACAAAATTCAGAGATACAAGGGCCCGCTTCCAGATGGTAAGCAAGATTTGGAAGATCCCCAACTTCCTGTCTTAGTGCGGCGGCCGTGGCCAGGTGCTTTGGTAGAGAGTCTGCCGCCAACGGAGCCTGCGAAGGAAGCTGTGAGCTATATCATAAGGAACCACATGCAGCGTGGTAAGTTTCATCCCGAAAGGGCGAAGAAATTGAACATACCTGTGGGCCAAGCTTGGTCAGCACTTTCGAAAGGTGAGAACGTGGAAGTGAATGGTCAAGTCTTCACATCAGAGCAAGTTCTTGATCCAAGCACAGTCGGTGGTGGCATTGCCGTTGTAGACCTGCCGAGTCCTGAATACATTGACAATCTGGTGTCAAGACCCGAATGGCACGAGGTCAAGGTCATGGAGGGCGTCGGCGCCGTACTGTGGATATGTGGTAAAGGTGTGGCAACGGATGACAGGCTCCATGCATTCATGACAGAGTTTCAACATCTTGAGCACATCGTCTCCTCCCCTGAATACTCTCCCAACAACCTCTCATTGGACTCTGCTGCCGCGGCTACTGTGCGTCTCGGGCAGGTCGATCCCGACCGGTATACTGTACCAGTACATGATGTCGAGGGTGGTGCAGCCCAAACCTATGGTGGAGTTGCGACCTGGCAAAGTGTACGCGATCAGAAGCCTTTGCCGGCGCGCATTGCAGGGAGAGGACAAGTCATCCAGCTTGAGCCATCAATCGACGTGCAAACCAAGGATTCGATTGCGCCGCTCAACATTGCAGAGACTATAGCAGAGATGCCCAAAGATGTGATGGAAGAGGCAGTCAAAGCACACCAAGCAGCCAAGACGATCGAACCTGATCTACAGAAGTGGCTCGATAGTCTGCCGCCTGGTGCAGCAGAAGCACAGATCACGACACTCGGTACCGGTTCTGCAATGCCAAGCAAATACAGGAACGTGTCGTCTACATTGGTGCGAGTGCCTGGGTGGGGCAACATCTTGCTCGATGCAGGTGAAAACACGCTTGGTCAACTCAAGAGAGTGTTTGGGACAGAATTGAGGAAGATTCTCCAGGACCTGAAGATTATCTGGATTAGCCACATGCACGCCGATCACCAGCTTGGCACCACGAGTGTCGTCAAAGCGTGGTATGAAGAAGTCCATGCGAGTCGACCTGCAACGTTCGCCGAGCAGCAAGTGGAATTTGCCTCGAGATTGCGCGACCAGAAAAGACTAGCTGTCATATCTGCGCCAGCCATGTTGCAATGGCTTGCAGAGTATAGCGCTATCGAAGACTATGGTCATTCGCGGCTCGCGCCGCTAAGCCTAACGCCTTCAATGCGAGATCGGAAGGGCATGCTATCCTGGTTTATCCCTCCAGCTGACTATCACCCACTTTCTTGGGCAGAGAGGCAGCAGGCGGTACTATCACCATCGGACCTTGGGCTGGACAATATAGAAGCTGTTGATGTGAAACATTGCCATGGCGCTCGTGCAGTGAGCATAACCTTACATTCTTGCTTCAAGGTCAGCTATTCGGGAGACTGTCGGCCTTCGAATGTCTTTGCCGACACTATTGGTAAGGGCAGCACAGTCTGCATCCATGAAGCTACCTTCGACGACGAGCTGAAAGGCGATGCCGAGGCGAAGAACCATAGCACCACGTCAGAGGCGCTAGGCATTGCGCAGAGAATGGGTGCCAAAGCATGTGTCTTGACGCATTTCAGTCAGCGATATCAGAAGGTGCCTGTCCTCGAACACGGAGAAGGCGAGGAACAAGTGCAGGAGACAACAGACGAAGACCCGGACATGACCACCGAGGAGTCTGCTAATCCTGAGGACGCCATGAACGGGCCTCTCGAAGACGTAGCTACCACGTTCCCGGATCAACAGAGCACCAATGGCGCCGGTGGCCAGCAATACGACTTACCCGCGAAGACAGCTTCTGCAGGCGAAACGACGAGATTCAAGCTTAAATCAGATATGAAAGTCTGCGTGGCGTTCGACTACATGAACGTCAAGGTTGGCGACATTGGACACATGGAGAAGTTCACCCCTGCGCTATTAAAGCTGTTTGCTGAAGAGGATAAGCACCAGCAGGCTGATGTGGCCGAGCAGAATGCCAATGGGGGAGGCAAGAAGAAGGAGAAGCAGAAGCAAAAGTCAAAGAGGAATAATTAGTCGTCGGGATATGCATATGCACATGCACATCCTTCGCTCAATCTTGAAGTTCTCTTCTCAGCACCAAACCTCAATGTCATTGCCAATACTACGTACTTGAGTGCGTCCAATAGGCTACCTATCCCCTACAGTCACAAGCACCATCGTTTGGCACTCAAACAAGGTATATATGAGTTCTGTTTGACACTTGTCCCTTCCGACCATGGCTGCTGGCGGAGTGGTCAGCTACTTACAAGCAGGCCACTGGCGTCTCAACGACATGCTGATTTTTAGTCTCCGCTGTAGTAGTAGTGGCCGAGTGGATTTGACTCGAGCCTCAATCTCTCGAGGAGGTGGAATACTACATGTACCTTTGACATGCCAGTCAAGGCTCACCAGATCCGGAAACTCAAATGAAACATCCTAGCCGAGTCGAGTTGAGTCGAGACTCTTTTTTCTCGAGGAGATGGAATACCTTGACATGCTTTGAACGTAAGGCTCACCAGGCCCGGAAACTCTAACGAAACATCCTAGCAGAGTCGAATTGAGTCGAGACCCTTTTTCTCGAGGAGATGGAATACCTTGACATGCTTTGAACGTGACTGGTCAAGGCTCACCAGGCCCGCAAATTCTAACGAAACATCCCTGGTCATGATCGATGCGTAGCTTCGAGATGTTGATGTTGGTACTCGAGTGCTACATATATATATATATACACTATCTCCTCATCAGCACCATCACCACTTAGCCACAGGCAGTACATCGAACATCCAGATCAACATACCTTAGTACAAGCTCCTCCATAACAGTCGATAAGTCTCTAGCCAAAAATGCGGTCATCAGTCATTGCCACGGTCTCCCTCAGCCTTGCTTCCATGGCCTCTGCAGCGTGATTCGGCGTCCAATGCGGCGAGCAAAACCTCTCGGATTGCTTCAACGCCGGTGCTTTTGGCTGCCTTACGAACCCTAATCAAAAGAAACTACACGGCCCCAACTGCGTCGATACGACAAAAGTTTGCGACGACACTTGCAGGACCGCAGTCGCTCATGGTGTGCAGTGGTACGCCTACAAAAAGCACGAGTACGTGATTGTCACACATGAGCAGTGGATCCGACCCTAAGTGCTAATTCGGCCACTTTAGTTCGACCGATACCGAGTGTATCTGCAGCTACAGGGATGCTTCTAGAGGCAACGGTGCCGCTTGAAGCAACGGTGCATAGTGGTCGAAAACACGAGCGACTGTGGCAAGAGGACTCCTGCGTATTGTGTCTCAACATTATTCTATCGACTAGATCAGTCTCATCTCTATCGCGATCATGTGTTTTTACATTTCAAATGACTATCGGCAGAATTATAGCGCGTTAAGCTGCTGTACGACATGGTTGCAAACGGTTTCCACAAAACATCGCTCGTCTTCTACGCCCAACATGCCTGGCCACCATGATATGACATGATTCAGATCGCCATTTTGTGCGCTGACCACATTAACGTCGAATGGGGCGCCTGTTCCACTGGCTGATTGCGAGAAGATCATGTCATCGATGCTCCAGTTCGTTGGGTCTGCCGACGTACTGAAGGCGCCGAGATTACTCATGCCAAAGGACACCTTAGCGGCATCTTTCGCATTCTTGATAGTCCAGTCTCGAAACCCGTTTAGGTACTTGAGCAATCCAATGGGCTGGTCTACAAGCGTGCTTGATGCCTGACTGAGCTTTTGTGTTGTCTGCCGTACAGCTTCCCAGTCCAGCTCAGCATCAAGCTCTGCGGTGTCCACGTTCATGACCTCTGTCATACATGAGGCATAATTCGCCATGTTATCCTTACCTGCGGGTAGGCACGGCCGTAGATCAATAGCAGTCTCGGACACGAATCTTCTGCAGTTCTGGTTGTGCGACGACTGTGCTACGGCCAGCGCGCGTGAAATAAGATGGTTGAGCAGACCAGTCAGTCGTGCGTCGTGCTTACGACATGCAACAAGCGCTTTGTGCAGAACGTCATGCGGTACAGCCGCGACATGTATGGCTGTACGTAGCAGTTCTTTCGCGGAAGCTGGTGCTTGCGGTCGTGTCGAAGCACCACACCAAGGAGTATCTGCGACCTTCGAGTCTGTCATCTCTTGACTGATCCCTAGAGTGCGCGGGAGCCAAGCTGGAGAGTGTTCTCGGATAAGTGCCCCAAGCAGGAAAGACCACGATATTGCGAAGGTGCCCGCTAGCTCTTGAGGCGGTGGCAGTCCGGTATCAGTAGCGGGCTCAAAGACAGCATCGGCAGTGTGATGACTGCTCGACGCGTTACGCAATGCTTCAAGGAACGCTTGATGGAACACGAGGCCCGATCTGCCATCAGCCAGCGCGTGCGAGCACGCGAATGCCACATGATATCGCGGAGGTGATGTCAATGCCAGGCGTTGAACGTACAGCTGCCATTGTGGCCGTGTTTCATATTCATCTAGAGTCTGGTTATGTGCAGTCTCGAGAAGAGCTTCGACGGCTTCGAGACGATGGGCAGAGGTGGGTGGCTCCAAAAGATGCACATGATTGTTCAGGTCCATCCTTGTTGCCAGAGCAAGTGTAGGTTTCTCGGTGTCGGCATGCTGAGCAACAGTGCGCAATGTCGGATGCTTAGCGACACAGTCTTTGAGAGCCTTGTACACAGCATCTTGAGACAATGTCGTCGCGACGTCAGGGTGTATGTAGCGACCAAGTGTTATGATTGTGCCATAGAGACCGAGGACATCTCTCGCGATGCACCGTCGCTCATTGTTTCCTGCATGAGCAGTCAGCATCCGAGGTCAAAGGATCCGAAGCTATGGACATCGTGTTACGGGCGGTATGCCATATATATCATGGTATGGACAGACTTACCGGCAGGACGCAAGACGTACATATTGTTTTTAGCCATGTCGTTGGATTTAGCGAAGATTAGCGCTCGCCCGAAGCGTGCCTCACTACGGAACGGTCCGCGTATGCGAGATGATATCACGAAGGGACGGCCCGAGCGACCCGCTTCAGCTCCTCTTTTCGACGCGGAGGCCATCGTCCGCGACCTCGTCCAGACCAGATCAATAATTCACCTTTGCTTCCGGCCCGATGCTCTGCATTACCTCTTTTCACCGCTACCGCGATGGCCGTTCTATGTGCGGCGTCTTGCCGCTTTCAGCCAGGGAAGTAGAGCGCCGTGCGATCGTACCTTTTCCAAGTGCTTGTATAGGAGCGATCCCGACGAGGACATATACTTCTCCGCAGCCCAATCGTCTGACGCTGCTGGCTGCTCGTCGCTAGTCATCGCCCTCTCCACGTCAGCACGATGGGAGAGGCTCCCAGATCATCCACCATGGCACAGGCCTTGCACGTTCAAGACATCTCCAATGGCTGGTCCTTCAAGCAGACAGATACAGCAGAATGGCTGCCAGTGGCTCAGTTCCCTACTAACGTGCATCTGGACCTGATGCATAACAAGAAGTACAGTTTCTCTGAATGCAGGCAGCACTACAGACAATACTGACACTTGACAGAATTGAAGATCCGTTTCTAGGATTCAACGAGCTCAAGTGCGAATGGGTTGGCGAGCAGGCATGGAGCTATCGTGTCAAGCTGCCGCCCGTTCAGGCTGCCAGGCCAGGTGTTAAGCATGTTCTCGCATTCGATGGCCTGGACACATTTGCCAGTGTCAAGCTGGACGGCAAGGTGATATTGGAAAGCGAAAACATGTGGATTATGCATCGGATCGATGTCTCCGACCTTCTGCGGGCCGGCAAGGAGAGCACTCTGGAGATTGACTTCAAATCTGCTTTACTGGAGGCACGGAAGATCAAAAACGCGCACCCGGAGCACAAATGGGTGGGGTTCAATGGCGACATGGCGCGTCTGGCTGTCCGCAAGGCACAGTATCACTGGGGCTGGGATTGGGGCCCTGTGCTGAACACCTGCGGTCCATGGAAAGCCGTTCGTCTGGAGACCTACGAAGCTCGCGTCGACGATCTGAGAGTAGATTACGAAGTCGACGCCAGCTTCACCAAGGTCAGCGGCACCATCACTGCCTCAACCGAGGGGGAACCTGGCAGGAAAGTCGATTTCGCAATAACTCTGAATGGTGGAGAAGTGTTCGAACACAGCGCGGACCTGGATGACAATGGTCAAGCTAAAGTGGACTTTCAGATCGGGGAACCGAAGCTGTGGTATCCGCACGGGTACGGAGAGCAACCACTTTACAACGTGACTGCCACGGTCAGTGCTGGAGACCACGATTTACACACCTTGACGAAGCGCACAGGCTTTCGCAAAGGCGAATTGATACAGGAGCCCGATGAAGTCGGCAAGACATTCTTCTTCCGATTCAATGGCGTCGACGTGTTCTGCGGTGGTTCCGACTGGATACCTGCTGATAACTTTACACCTCGCATCTCGAATGACAGATATCGCAAGTGGATACAGACGATGGTCGACGGCTACCAGGTCATGATCAGAGTTTGGGGAGGAGGAATATGGGAGGAGGACGTGTTTTACGACACCTGTGATGAGCTAGGCGTGCTCGTCTGGCAGGATTTCATGTTCGGTTGCGGCAATTATCCATGCTTTCCCGAGATCTTAAAGTCGATCGAAGACGAGTGCGTGTGCCAAACGAAGCGCCTGAGGCATCACCCGTGCATGGCAGTATATGCTGGTAACAACGAGGACTATCAAGTGCGGGAGCAAATGGATTTGACTTACGACTATGAAGACAAGGATCCCGAAAATTGGCTCAAGACTGACTTCCCAGCGCGTTACATTTACGAAAAGCTTTTGCCAGACATCGTGGCAGCATATACACCCCATGTGCCTTACCACCCTGGTTCGCCGTGGGGAGATGGCAAGGTGTCTTCTGATCCGACAGTTGGCGACATGCATCAGTGGAATGTATGGCATGGCACACAAGAGAAGTATCAGATCTACGACACTCTGGGTGGTCGTTTCAACAGTGAGTTCGGCATGGAAGCTTTCCCACACATTGACACGATCAAGTGGTACGTGACAGATGCGACGCAATTGTACCCACAAAGCCATATGATCGACTTCCACAACAAAGCAGATGGGCACGAGCGAAGAATAGCAACATACTTGGTGGAGAACTTTCGCAGCGAGACGGATCTGGAAAAGTACATTCATCTCACACAGCTCAGTCAAGCCGAGGCCATGATGTTCGGCTACCGGGGATGGAGACAACGCTGGGGCCAAAAACGATTCTGCGGCGGGGCTCTCTTGTGGCAATTGAATGATTGTTGGCCGGTGACTTCCTGGTCCATCGTCGATTACTTCTTGCGGAAGAAACCTGCCTACTACGCTGTGCGAAGAGTGCTAGCGCCCATTGCCGTGGCAGTGAAGCGAGCACACCACGACTGGAGCGTCGTGCATGCACGACCTGCGAAGAGGTTAGAGTACGCGTGTTGGGTGGCAAGCTTCAAGACAACAGAAGTCAACGCAACGGTGGAGCTGCGCTTTATCAGCATCGCGACGGGTAAGGACATCAAGGAGAGAGTAACCAAGAAGGATGTGAAGATCATTGCCAATGGCACCACGGAGATCCTGCAAGGGACCATCGACAATCTCAAGGAAGAGTCGCATGTGCTCGCTGCCAGAATCTGGGTTGATGGGGAGCTGGTCTCTCGCGACGTGGACTGGCCGCAGCCACTCAAGTATCTGGACTTCAACGATCGGGATCTTGAGGTGATACCGGAAGGCAACAAGATCAAGGTTCGGGCTGGTAAGCCGACGAAAGGGCTGGTTTTCGAAGAACGTGAAGGTATCCTGGTCGATGACAGCGCTATAGACATCGTGCCTGGAGACGAGCAGGTCGTGACAGTCCAAGGATTGGGGCCAAACGACGCGTCGCTCAAGTGGACGTATCTTGGTGCGTCGTAGCGGTTGGGTCAGAGGCCGCTGGGTCAAGATAGATACGCAGTGACAGCATGTTTTTCTTCCGGCTGCAGCCACCCGTGCCACACAACATGTACTGTACTACTACTGTCCAAACGATGACCCTAGCACTCAAGCAATTTGATGTGAATGTGGTAGCGGGCAAGCGGGGTCCATCCTTGCCAACACGCCAGTAAAGGTAATGCAGGGCCGTGACCTTTATTAGCGAGAGGAAAGCAGCAGGAATTTATCGACAGGATTTTGAAGTCTGTGTGTATGTGTGTTCATACATGAGAGCAGCATCATCATCAGCATCAGCATCAGCATCAGCATCGACATGTATCACACCTTCCAAGCTGGCCAAGGCGCACCACCAGAAGGCGCATCATCATCCGACGGCGGCGGCGGCGGCGGCGGCGGTGGCGGTGGCGGCAAAGGCACACGCCCGGGCGGAACGACGTCGCGAAGGATATCGACCAGCAACGCGTGCGTCGAATGTCGACGGCGCAAAATCCGCTGCGACGGGAAGCAGCCGTGCGGGCAATGCCAGTGGTATCAGCATCCGGAGTTATGCGCCTACGCAAAGCCGGCTCAGCGGGTCGTGCCCTCGAGAAAGTAAGTAATGCCGTTCATATACACCATGCACACACACCACTGCTAACATCATGCCCTGCAATCCTCCAGGCTCCTCGACCAGCTCCAAGCGCAAGTGGACCACTACCGGACCGTCTTTGCGCGCCTCTTTCCCGGCAAAGACGTCGACGACTTCGACTTCTTCTCGTCTCTTCCCCGCGAAGGCCTGATCACCCTGGCCGCCTCGCTGGCCGCGTCGAGTCCCTCCGCTGGCAACACGCCACAACATCCTCCCCTACACGTCGTTGCCGAAGAAGCCCGGGTTCAGAGGTCCGATGGCGCCGAGAGCCTGGAAGCACTGGAGCAGGCGCCCGAACAGGATCCCGCGACCGACGAGGCGAAACGACTCAAAGATAAAATCCAGCGCATCTCGGACGATGTCAACGGCCTTTCGCTTTCCGTCGATAAAGCCTCGTCTTACGTGGGCATCTCATCCATCAACGCCGCCATGAAGGTTATCTTCCGAGCCGCTCCCGTCGCCCGGCAGTTCATATCGAGCCATGCTGCCGACTCGACAGAGCCAAGCCGAAGCTCAACACCTCCCCCCTACGTGCGCGATCCCGATCCGGATCCAAACTACCTTCCGCCAGCCGATGTCGCCGAGAGATTGATCGACTCGTACTTTGCACACGTCCACGTGCTCATGCCCATGATTGACGAAGATCACTTCCGCCACAGCTACCTGTACGGTACCAGAAGAGACTCCCCCTGGCTTGCCCTGCTGAATATGGTGTTGGCGCTGGGATCGCTGGCAAGCTCTACCTGTGATAGCGATGACCACATAGCTTTCTACCAGAGAGCCCGCAAACACATCGAGGTCGAAAGCTTCGGCAGCGGTAGTCTGTTCGTGCTCCAAGCGCTTGGTCTGCTGAGTGGATATTACCTGCATTGGCTCAATAGACCGAACGAAGCCAACGGATTCATGGGCGCGACTTTGCGAATGGCTACCGCTCATGGTCTGCACAGAGAGTATAGCGATTCGCCTCGCCATCATAATCCTCACGCTGGAGCCGTTATCGTTAGTGGCCTGGAAGTGCCCGTTGAAATCAGGCGAAGGACCTGGTGGAGCTTGTATTGCCTGGACTCTTGGGCAAGCATCACCACTGGTAGACCTTCGCTAGGCAGGACTAGTTCTGGCATCACCATCCAGGTGCCGCGAATACCAGAGCAAATGAATAACGCGCAGTATCTGGCGTCACTGAGGTTGCTTCCAATCACACACAATATCAGCTTCTGCAAAATTGCCACGAAAGTGCAAGATATGCTGGCCGCGCACTCCATGATCGGTTTCGATGAGCTGTTCGCTCTGAATGCCGACCTAGAAAAGTGGCATGATGAACTTCCTCCAATCCTGCGCGACGTCGTGGAAAATTCTGTGACGGAGCCAAGACATAACTCCGTGAGCAAAGAAGACTACTACTACTACTACTACAAGCAGATATCATCACCCCAACCTGCTACTTCATCAGCGTCGAACAAGAATCCCTTCGATTTCTCACAGCCCCCTGAACGTGACAAGACGGCATGCCCTGAAGTCTTGAAAACGCCACGAGCCATCATGCACTGGCGCTACCAGAACCTACGTATACTGATGCATCGACCCATATTGCTGGCTACGGCATTGAGAAGAACGCCCTACGCGAACATGTCGACAGAAGAAAAGCTCGCGGTAGCGCGATGCAGGATCGTAGCAGGCCAAGCCATTGCAGATATTGACGCGACATGTCAGAAAGATCTGATTGCTGGCTGGAATGCTGTGTGGCTGATGTACCAGGCAGTCATGGTGCCATTGGTCTCCTTGTTCTCCGTTCTGGCATTGCCATCATCTGCAGCTCCTGTTGGAAAAAGTCCTTCGCTAACACCTGGGGGGGATAGCGACGCTTCAGCGATTATTCCTGGTAGCGACGATGATACGGACAAGTGGGAGCAGGAGATCGAGAAGAGCATCCACTTCTTCGACAGAATGCAGCATTTCTCCGTTGCAGCGAGGAAGAGCCGAGACGTGGTGCAAAGACTTTATGATGCTACGAGGTACGTGAGCAAACATCATGCCCAGCTGCATCAACAGCAGCAAGAGATGCTCCAGGAGAAGATACATGTGCCACGGAGTAGTGGCGACAATGATGGTAACGCACCTACGCGGAATAATGGGCCAGCCACCACCACTTCTGCCGGGGGCGATATGACACACAATGCACCAGATATGGTCCATGATTTGACTTACGCTTTTGCTACGCCCGTAGTAGTAGGAGGAGATATGGGCTCTGACGGCGAGGCTGGCCTCACCCAGTCCTGGGATGACATGATGTGGGACACCTTTCCCCCAGGAGACTTGCCCGAGGCCCCGAATTTTGTCGAGGCCATGGAAGCGTCCGAATGGTGGCAGCTACCACCACAAGGAGACTGGTCACATTGGGGCAATAATGAGAATCTACAGTGACGATGACGTTACAATATGTGTGTGCCCTCCCACTCTTGTAATAAGAGAGACCTCCTTACTTACCAAACCAAACCAAACCAAACCAAAACCACTCCGGCGTCTCCCTCTCGGTAGGCGGCTTGGAGACGCGCCGGCTTTAGCACAACAGCCTCTTCATACATCGTCCCCGTGGTTGGTTGGGATTTTTTATGATTTGAATTAAATTGAATTTGCTCGATGTTCGAAGAAGTTAATCCTCTCCTAACTGCCTACTCGAATGTTGTTAAAAAAAACAAGCTCCACCTCTCCTCTTATCTCCTCTCCTCCTCGAAAAATTAATTATTTCTCGCTATTATAAGGGCTAGGCTAGGTAGGAGAACTTAACTTAACTCTTCCTACGCGGGATATACATATATATATATAGTAACAATTATACACAAAAAAAATAGATACTATAGAGGCTATTTATAGAAACAATAAATTATACGAGAAGAGTAAGTTACTAGAATATAAATTGTTCTAACTTCTAACTAAGGTATTAAAGAACCAAGGATATATACGAGAAGAGTAAGTTACTAGAATATAAATTGTTCTAACTTCTAACTAAGGTATTAAAGAACCAAGGATATATACGTATAGAATAAGATATAGACGTACTTATACTAGCCTATAGCATAGATAGATAGTATATAGTACCGATTTTTAGGTATTATCTACTCTATCTATATTCTACCTTCTAGGAACGCTTTGCCTATAGTCGATATAGTTAGCGAATGTTATATATACATTCGTCCCCGTAGAGGTTTACAATATTGATAAGGTTGATAGCGTTAATAAATAAGGTGAACTATATTAATAATATCGATAACGGTGACTACGTTGATGACATCGACAATTCCAACTACGTTAACACCATTACCAACCTCTTAACCTCCCGTACGGTGCGCATCCCACCACCCCTTTACGTACCCCCCTACCTACAACACCCTCTCCCCTCGAACTCGACGGCCTCCACCTCCTCCTCCTCCTCTGGGACCCCTATGCTACTACCTCCTTTCACACATGAATCTTCTCGGCATGGGCCCCTCTTTCGCGCATGGGATCTCAAGTCTGTAGCTGGAAACTACCACCCCGCACGGGGGGGGGAGGACAGTCTTCACAATACTAGATGTATTACTCTCTTTCGGTTGCGACGGATTTGAGTAGTTTGGTTGGCCAAGTTCGAATGGAAGGGCGGACTTTTAGTAGTCTGGGGGGCCAATTTCATTGGCGAAGAGGAGCGCGGATGGGAGCCGAGCCGAGATTTCAGGGTTGCTGCGGTCTGTCCATTGAATTCATTCGGACGCGGAGGGTTTTGTGTCAGGTTTTGGTCAGGCCGTGGTCCAGGGATGGTAAGTTGGAGTATATATGTATGTAGCTTCTGTGAATGATTCGCAGAAACGAGTCGTGTTGCCGATGACGCAGGGGCTGGCTGCTAGGACTTTTGAGTTCGCTCCTTGGGTGTTTCAATGAGCCGTCGCTGGTCGTGGTACTTCTGAAATGAAGCATATGAGTACTTCATGTTCTCTTCCGCACTGTTTCCGTGGTTCCGGGGCTCCATCTGCGACGTCCTGTATGCCTTTGCACTATGGCAGGTGCGGAAGCAGGAGGTCATCCTGGTAGACGGAGGAAAGGCTGGTACACGCAAACATGATGGCGCCAACGGCAAGCTATTGTGGTTTGTCGTTAAGTCTGTATCTTGAATCGCATGAAATGTCGAACTTTGACGCCAAACTTGCTGAGCAGTCATCACAGCTGCTGCTTTTCCTGCCCAGTAACGCTAATTCCAGACCAGATTCTTCCATCTACAACGCCATTGTCCATGCCTCTCGCGAGAGTCCCAGTCTCTCGGCATCAATGCTTCATGTCGTGGCTTAGAACAACCCATCTGGACGCTTTGCCATGTCGTTGTAGTAACTATCATCTCTGATGGTGATAGGCGACTCCAGTTCCTGGACGACATTAAGTGGTAGCTCTGTGGCATGTGTTATACTCTCTGGGTGCGTTCCACTGTCTTGTTTGGCCGCTGCAGTCGCACCGGTCCATGTTGACCAGCTACTTGTGGGCTGGTTCATTTGTTGCCGCATGCTTGCGAGAGCGCGGGTTGTGGCAGCGGTCTCTCGTCTTTGCCGTATGAGAGTCCAGGTCAGGAATGCTATTGCAAGCAGTAGTGGCACCCCGACGCCAAGGCCGACACCTGCCATATCGCCCGCTGTGTACGTATCGTCGCTCGATTTCAGTGTCGCAGTAGCTGCGGTGTTGGCCAGATCGTCCAGCCCGACATCATGCGAGTCTATGCCAGCAGCTTCCATTGCCGAGGTTAATTGGCTTGATTTCAGTATCAAACTGTCTGCGCCAGTCACCGTAAAAGTTGATGACGGCACTTTGCAGTTGTCCGGCATGAAGTCGCAAGTGAAGCTGGAGTTAGAACATGCCATGAGATACATGCCACCACCGGGGTTATCTGCAGATAATGTTAAAGGTGCTCGCAAAGAGGTAACTCCGTCACGAACCATTCTTGCAGTACTGGGCGCATGCCGTGTCGTTCCACGACTTGTCGGTGCAGCTTCCACGACTGAGGATACCATTGTCCAGGCACAGCCCATTATCACTGTCGACGCAATGTCAGCTGCATGCTTCGAGACCTGTGTATCAATGGGTTGTCGCCACTACTCACAGACAGAACCCGAAACTGGTGCAGCAAGCCGAGACTGGCGCCGTGCTATTGCACGGCGTGTCGATGGCCTTGGTACCATCCGGGTAGTAACATTGTTTCTGCGCAAAGGCCAGCCTTCGCGACAGCACCAGCACCAGCACCACTAGCATCGAATATGATAGAGACGGCGGATAGCGCATCGCAGCAGGCTGTGACATGTGGTTGTCGAGAGTGCACAAGGCCTTGGTGAGAGACGATGCTCTGGCGGAGACTGTGTGATGTGACGGGAAAAAGGAGAGCGAATTCCGTGCGCAAGATGGTGGCGTGATGTTTCGAACCCAGATCGTGGAAGACTCCTGAGCTGGTAATCTCATCCACCGCTTTGTTCCGATTGAGCGAGCAATTCCGTATCGCCGGTGTCGGTAGACTTTAATGCGGTCTGGCGTGGAGAGGCTGGCATGCCCAGGCAGACCTCGAACTTTGCTGGCCCAATGCTGGGATTATTGCCGGGACTTTTCATTGTGGTTCGCTCAGCCTCAGTAGTCAGCTGGCTTTGGCAGAAGATGATCGACGACCGGTGAGACCGGGTGATGACCAACAACGTCTGCAAGAAGGCTCCTAGACAGTGATAGAGATTGGCGCAAGAAGAACACTTCCAGCTCCACGACGGCCCTGAGATCAAGGCAAATTGTCGTGTAACATATCCCGCATACCTGCCGGGAACCGCTCGCGACGACTACCAACAGGGCATGTGTTTCATGTCCGGCACTGCAGTCCAGATTCTAGACCCGTTGTACGGCCGTACGAGTGCATGCGCCGCATCAGGTAGATGCGTCCAGCTCACTACACCTCCTTATTACTGTCCTTCAGGTCGTCGCAATACTATCCTCTGACCAACCTAGATGGAGACGGTGCCACCGAGCCACGTAGCCATGTCGAACTTCGCCTCACATAAGGTGCTACCAAGTTGTCGAGCATGGGTGACGTTAATAATTGCAGTCTGGATCATCCAAATAATTCAGCAGAATTCTGGTAATTCACTCATCTCCAAGTCTTTTTGTCGAACAAGACTGTCCACAAGTACTCTGCTGCAACACCCATATCTCGATTATTCCGGTGAGGAGACTCGAGGAAGTCGAAGAGCCTTTGGTATTTTTCCTTCGGCACGATGTGTACGACATCTCGAGGCACCGAGAATGCGCTGCAGCAAAGCGTGGTGATATAATGTGGCAGGCTCATGCCCATTCCACCATCATCCCAGGGCTTCCTCAGAAATGCAAAGAGCCGATGAAAGGCGTACTGGTAATCATCTGGCTCGTCGGTCTCGCCCTTGTCGTATGGCAGGGTAATCAAGGATTCGAACTTGTGTCTATTCTCTGCGGCTCCAAGCCACGCCAGCAGGCCTCGCTCGCTTTCGTGCCGAGTATTGCAACTTTCCATGGGTATTGGGTGCGGCAAGGCTGTGTATTTGTCCACTGACCAGACCTCTTCCCGCAACAAGACCGGATCGCCGTGGCCGTGAACGAAAGCCATGGTATCTGGCAAGTCGTCATAATACTTGATCATATAGTATAGATAGACGGTGGACTCAGACATGTTGTTAGAGCCGACATTGTCCGGATTGTCCGGATTGTCCTTTGTGATCAATTTAATTGGTATGTCGACATATCCCGTCCAATCGAGCTTCTCATGATGATGAGACACCACGATCAACCTTGTTCCATCCCAAGCCGAAGCTGCTTTGCTGTTTGTTCCTTCATGGCTGCCCACTGCAGACAATCGCTCGGCTAGTCGCGAGCCACGGCTGGCATTGTTGAGCAAAAGGCTTTCAACGGTATAGTATAGGTACCACGTCGTCGAGACAAGAGTCGCACATAGAAACAATGCGACGGAAAGGAGCCACACTTGTATGTTGCCATCTTTTTAACGATCTATCCAGCATTCCCGTGATTCAGGGATGTTGCTCTGAGTACAATCCACCGATATGAAGCCGTCGGAAGGCGTTTCGAACGAATCAGGCAGGTCGTCAAGCCAATTGGGGTCTTGGATCGTCGTCTGTCGGGTATATCGTTACCAAGGTACTGTATCAGAGCCAGAAACATGAACGGCACAGATGCCGAGGTGGCACATCTCACCAAGGGGCTCAGCGGAAGTGTCCGGCGCTAGCTTCCATGCTAGATCTCAACACCTCAATGACAGCTGAACATAGACCATGAAGTCGGAATGCCTTGACTTACCATCGTGAGCAGTGTCGCAGCCTGCAGCGCGACGGCGCTATTCGGGAACTATCAATCGAACATTGGTTGATGATGAGGCTTCCTTATTGTTACCCGCCTTGTCAGGGACAATCGTCAGTTCATACATACTTGAATTTTCGTTTGACTGCGAGGAGTTCTCTGCTCTTGGCTATGCCCATGCTGCCGCCAATCATCTACAGGTTTGTCAGCCGTCCTGAACGAGATTTACGTGGCAGCTTTCATATTGATTATCACCTCTAGTAGCTCCTCTATCTTCTCCCAGGTCCATCCGATCATTTCTCGTACCAATATGCTGCAACGCATCCTCCACTCGCGAAAGCTGGTGCCAACCAGAGCACACCAACACATCGTGGGAGCGGCAACTCCGTCCCCTTTTGGCTCGTTCTACTCCTGCCATCTCGCGCGCTAAACCCCCTTCTGAAGAAGGCCAGACGACTCTCCTTGTTAAGTAGCCTAGAGAGTGCCATGATTTGGGCTACAAAATCGTAGTTCTCGATGATGTATTGCTGAGCTTCACCAACCGCGATCTTGACACCTCGACGCATGTGCCACAGATGTTCGAGGTGGAATGTCGCTGGTCGGATGATGACTTCCTGGTTGATGGTGAAGTGGAGCTCTCGAGTCTCAGAGCGGATTGCTCGACATGTCTATGGGAGCCATTAGATAGCGCCTTTGTGTCGCTCAAGGCCTGGCTCGTTGTAAGTCAAGTTATGGCACTCTTGAAAGCATTGGTGTGACGGACGGTGAATGGAATGCCGCATTCCTCATAACGTGCGAGCTCCCACATCTGATTCCGCAGTTCTCCAGAAAGACGGTCGAGAGGCGAGTTATCCATGTCGATTCTGAAGCGAAGTTGTCGCTGGCACTGACTCTCGAGGTGATGATGCTGACAAGCGGCAGTGCTGCTGTATCCGCAAGATGGTCATGGTGGAGGCCTGTTTTTTGCGTGTTGCTGGAAGAAGTGAGAGGTTTCTGTGTGAACCAATGGCTCCTTTGTTGTGCCAGTACATCAACAGAGCGGTCATTACCGACACTTCGGTGCTCGCAGCACAAGCCGTGGGTACATGGTTCTTGTCGAGGAGCCAGCACACCTCAATACAAGCACAAGTTGCCCCGGATCCGCAGCTCGTCGGGCGTGAGGTACGCTGAGCTGATTTCATTTGATTGACCCGTTCGCGCTCTTTCCGCCCTGCGTTTGTGATCTGTGTCAAGGTGTAGAGACGTACAGCCGCGGCAGGGCTTCACATCCGCACTTGTTCCTAGGTTGCGACAGAAGTAGGCTGCACGAGTACCGCCCATGGACGGCGTCGATATGTGCGGAAGTAAGGGCGCGCTGGGTCATTAGAGGAGCGGTTCAAGCGTGTGACGAAGCCTTGGCGGAGTCCCGTCCTTAGAAACGCATATAGGCCCTTACGCCTGCTGCCATTACCTTGAGGACGAGGTCTCCTGCATATAGTCTGGAAATGCGATTCCTGCCGCAGAACGTGCAGATTTGCGCGGAACTTCGGTCGCGCTGGAACGGTCTGTCATCATGCGCATTGGTTTATTGGCTCTGAATGCGCACGCGATGGTGAGAACGCGGCCTCCAAAGTGAGCATATCGTACTATAAACATTAGCCAACACCAGGAGCAAAAAAAGGATATCAGGATGAAAAGAACAGTCACTATCGGAAAGATGCAACAATCGTTGTCGAACACCTGGAATTTCTGTGACCATGCATGCCATGATACACTTCCACAAGTCACTGCCACCACTGTCCAACCCATCTCCGCCAAAAGCAGCAAAAAGATGACAGCGATATGAGCAACGAAGGTCAACGCGGTAGACAACAATGCGTTCACCTCATTGGAGCTCCTGTCAATGACGGTGTGGTCCGAGGCTAATGAACATTGTGTACTTGTGCGGATCTGAAGAACGCGTGTGCAAATACCACTAGACCATTCGGGATGGTAAAGTCTGATAGATGTGATCTGATTGGTAAGGGCAATTGTACGTCGGTTCATATAAGCTGTATTTCGCGGCGGCGAGGTCCTGGTCACGTACTGAGCTGGTGGCGGGGTTGGGAGGGAGTATGTGCGATGTGTGCAGCGTGATATGCAATGCATCATTGACCGCCATCTTCTCTTCTCGACTGTCGCCATTTGCCGTTACTAGTCAGCAAGCGTAGTGCATACATGCGCCAGTACAAGGAATGAGCGTCTCCTAGTAGGCATTGGGAGTCTTCACCCGTAAAGACGCAGGCTGTGTTTGGCAGACCAATGTGTCGAATGTGATCTTTAGTGCCATGGAAGCCTCCCATCAAAGTTAGTGCAGCTGACCTGTCAACTTAGACAGAGTTCCACGCAATGTAAGCACAACGGGGGACATGGTCAAATAGTGCATACAACCCGAGCCAACCTGTTATGCCATGTCAAGTACTACGAAGCGAGGAGAGGCGTCGTGACAATTTCCAATCAACATAACAGTCCTAGCCAAATTTGTGGGCTGAACTTGTCAATTGAGAAGCAATGGATGCGTATTTCAAGAGCGTTGTGCATATGAGCGAGATATAGCAATGGACGAAGTTAGGTCCTTCTTGTGGTTTTGGCAAGTGCGGTTTATGGTCCCACTTTTCCGACCGCTTCTGGGACCTTGACTGGTAGCGATTCTGCACACCATGCGGACACAACCCTCTACCACAACACCACACCCACCCCGCGGAGCACGATCCGATACTTTACCGCCGTCGCATACGATCTCAAGTTCTACATATCTGGACGAGTGGACTGCGACGATTGACTGACAGCAGGGAGGCCATCGGTAGGTGCTGAAAAATGCCTGGCGTGATAGCAGCCGAGAACCAACCAGCAGCAAAGGCACGAAAGCCCACCAAGAACGAGCTGAGACGGGCGAAGAAGAAGCAGACAAAGCGTGATGTAAGATTTGTCAATCACATGAAACTGCATATACTCAAGCAGAGCAGGTCTCGGTAGCAACTCCAGAATCCGACTCGAACGCTTCAGGACAGCCCGTCGAACCAATACAGCCAGTCGAGCCGGCCAAAGACGATCCAATACAAGATGCGCCAGCGGTCGAGAATGGCAATGATCTTCCAATAGACGACCCGCTTTTCTCACAATTCGCTGATGTCTTCGCTAAATTTAAGGAGGACGACCAGGAGGATCCCGCATTGAAGGAACCTGAGAAGCCAGAGATCTTCTACGACGATGACGACAATATTCAAGGCGAAGACGAGGAAGAGGAAACTCAGAAGCGACTCTCCAAGAAAGCACGAAAGGCAGCTAACAAACTCAGCATAGCAGAACTCAAGGCCATTGTGCGGAAACCTGAGATCGTAGATTGGACAGACACTTCCGCGACAGATCCGAAATTGCTGGTGAACATCAAAAGCGCACGCAACGTGGTGCCTGTGCCCACTCACTGGAGCTTGAAGAGGGAGTACTTGAGCAGCAAGCGGGGTATCGAGAAGCCAGGCTTCGCATTACCGAAGTTCATCGCAGAAACTGGAATATCGGACATGCGCGACGCAGTGTTGGAGAAGCAGGCAGAAGCAACATTGAAGCAGCAGCAGCGGGCGCGAGTATCAGGAAAGACGGGCAAGCTCGACATCGATTACCAGAAACTGTACGAAGCGTTCTTCCGACGACAAACGAAACCGTCTCTCACACGATATGGCGAGGTCTACTACGAGGGCAAAGAATTCGAAACAAACCTGCGACATCTACGAGCTGGCGAGATAAGCGAGGAGCTGAAAGAGGCCTTGAACATGCCACCTGGTGCACCACCTCCATGGCTCATTAACCAGCAGAAGATTGGTCCTCCTCCTTCGTATCCCGCCCTCAAGATTCCTGGTCTCAATGCGCCACCTCTGCCTGGAGGCTCATGGGGATACCACCCTGGCGGTTATGGTAAGCCACCTGTGGATGATCAGAACCGGCCGCTCTTTGGTGGAGATGTGTTTGGCATGACTATGGACGACGGTAATCTGAAAGAGTAAGTAAACCCTGCATTGGTCAATAACGACTCTTGAACGATCTCGCAACTCCATGACTCCTTCATCAATATATAGACCATGCTGACCTGTACACTTTCTAGTGCGACGCAAGCCGAAGCGGTGGACAAATCGTTGTGGGGAGAGCTGCAACCACCGGCAGATGACGAAGAAGAGGAGGAAGAGGAAGCAGACGATGAGGAGGAGGACGAGGAGGAAGATGAGGGCGGCAGGCGGACTGGGCTTGAAACGCCGTATGGAGGTACAGAAACACCTGGTGGCATCACGAGCACTGTTCCGACCGACTTCATGGGCTCACGCGGCTTGCCGGATCACATGGACCTGCGGAAACAGCGAACGGGTACCGAGACGGAGGCGAGCTCGCATCCGCGATCAGCAGGACAGGTTCTCAATGAGCGCTCGATCAAGGCCGAAGGGTTTTTTGGTGGCGAGCGTGCATATGACTTGTCTGGCAGTAACAACATACCTGTGCTTGGCCAAGAGCGGGATGATCGTGGTCGCAAGAGAAAGGCAGGTGATTTGGATGTGTCAGTGGATCCTGATGCGCTGGCGAGAGATGACAAAATGAGCAAGGACGAGCTGAGGAGGCAGTATGAGGCACAGAGAGCACAGCAGAATCCTGGGGGGTGGCAAGGTGGTGCAGCAGACGGCGAGGACCTCAGTGGTATGATAGCTGAGGAGAGTGCGAAGAGGCAAAAGAGGGACAGGGAGAGGCAGGCTCAACGAGGTGGAAGGAGGTAGTAAAAGATGGTCTGTGTAGGGGACTTCTGTCAGCACGGAGATGGAGTTAGTTCGGGTTGGTTGCTCAGCTGGAAGGTCGCAAGGATCGATGTAATATGACTATCGACTCTCCACGGAGTCGACATAGGTTCTGTAAAAAGCGAGGAGTACGGGATGGACATTAGCTGGATATGGAGAGAGCTTCAATGATGGAACAGCAATTCTCCGATCTATCGACCTAATCACTGACGTCCGCGGTATCATATGGTCTGTGTGGATTCTGAAATGGTGATAATGGAGAATTCATGGTCAGGAGGACAATTTATGGTTGGACATGCGGGTCGTAAGCATGTATTGCAGGCTTCGTGGTCGAATTTTGCCAAGACCGGTCGAAGCTCGACATCTCGGCAGATGTCAATGCGCTCGCAGCACCTCCAATAATCAGCACAGACACAGCACTACCGTACCGTATACCGATTCATCAGGCAATCATGGACCGCGATCGTGATAGGAGGTAAGTCGCATAATAAACCACATGCTGTGTTACAGTATGGCGCATTCTTCGAGAGCATCTCCTGAAGAGGGTGAGGTGGACGACGAGGCAGAGGAGAGCGGCCACCGAGAAAGGATGGATATCTTGGTAACGACAACGGAGAAATGGTAGCTAACATAACGAGAAGACGCGCAGACATTCCCCCGGAAGATCAGTATGGGACTGGACGAGGCCAGAGTTATCGACCTGGCAACGCCGCCCGCGAGCGCAGTCCTCGAGCAGACACATACCGTGCACGATCTCCGCCACGACGCGAACGCGATTTTGATCCCAGAGGCGCCGACACATATCGCGCACGACCACGAAGCCGAACCCCACCACCACGACGCGATGAATTCCGCAGACGATCTCCTTCACCACCACGATATCGAGATGCACGCGATGCAGTGCCAAGAGGCGGCGACAGCTACAGAGGTGGTCGACCAAGATCACCTCCACCAAGAAGAGAAGATCTACCCAGAGATGATCTGTTCAGGAGAGAGCCAACAAGAGACGACAGAGGCTATCGTGACGCGAGAGACTTCCGAGATGAACGAGAGAGAGGATATGCGCCTGCAGATACACGCTCTCCTCTGCCTCGCTATCGAGACAGGAGTGTTGTGCCGCTGAAGAGGACGAGAGATCCTTCACCACTGTCTAGCAGGGGTAGACGATCTCCACCTCCGAAGCGAGAGAGACTTGCATCTCCACCAAGAGGAGCTAGATACGACGACTATCCGCCACCCAGAGCGGTATCGCCGCCCAGGAGACGCTATTCTCCGGGTCCTCGTGAGCGTCATGCTTCACCGCCGCGAGGAGTGACCAGAGATTATCGTGCTCCAGGCCGTTCGAGATCTCCATTGCCAAGGACTGATAGAGTTGATCCTAGGGCAGTTGATGACTGGCGCAGCAGGCCACGATCACCAGTGCGAGACAACAGACATGATTACATCAGTCGAGAGGAATCTGCTGTCAACTCTGGAACCACCAGCAGACGTTCTTCGCCGCCACCTGTGCATCCAAGCAGAGCAGCCATTAACCCCGCTTTCATCGACGATCGACCGAACAGCAACAGAGCATCACCGATAGATCCATATGGTGAACGTGAGCCGTATCGTGCTGGCGACCCTGAACCCAGACGAAGCACCTATGACAGAGAGCCGGCTTACGAAGATGACAGAGGATATGCAGCACCTCGCGAGCCGGTCCCGCCACCTCGAGAGCCTCGCCGAGACGACGATGCGCCTCTTCCGGTTCGAGCTCCGCCAACAGGACCAAGCTCACAACGAGCCGCATCGACTTCGATGGCTCCACCCACTGGACCTGCAGCTGGAGGTATAGCAGCGCCATCTGGCCCTAGAGCTGCTGGAGGACCGCCCGCTGGACCTCGTGGCATTGGAGCTTCCAGAGGCGACTTTGCACCTCGTGGACGTGGTAACTTTGGTGGCGACTTTGCCCCGAGAGGTAGGGGTGGCTTCAGAGGTGGCTTCCGTGGAGGATTTGAAGGCGGTAGAGGTTCGTGAAACTATTGATTGGATCGTGACGGTTGCTGATTTGAACTCAAGGTGGCGCACCTACCGGTCCTGCTGCTGGATTCGGGCGTGGCGATGCTGGCTTTGCGAGAAGTACGAGTGAGAGCTTTGCGCCGCCTTCTGGTATGTAAAAGTGTTTCTGCTTTGTCTGAAAGTTACAACATTCATGATGAGATATGTGGTTCCAAGTGCATTTCGAGCTATTCAGCTACTCAGCTCAGCCATTGTCCTTGGCTTCGCGATTAGCTAACTAGTCTTGCCTTTAGGACCACGAGGCTCGTTATCTCAAGCAACGCCACCCTCCTTTCCCTCTCGCCAGTCTAGCATAAGTGGCGCACCGACAGCACCTACAGGTCCACGCAACCAGCGCTTCTCTAATGGACACATGGACACACCGATGCTCGACGCACCTACTGGACCGAAAGCAGCACGGCGCCCCATTGAGCCAGGTATGACTACAGGTAAGTACTGAGGAGTCGGGAGGCACGAGCAGCACCACAGAAAGTCACGCTTTGTGTGAAAAACGGGGGCTCCGAACGCTGGGAGTTTGGTAAAAAAGTATGACTAACACGTATCTGTGTGGTAGGACCAGCAGCGTCTCGCACTCACCCAGCAATCCAAGACTTGCCCAAGATCATTGAAGGCGGACAAAAAGCAGAGCCAGTCGTTAGCCAAGAAAAGATGAGAAAATTGGAAGATGATGCGGAGAAATTGAGGAGGCAGATTGAAGAAAAGGAGAGCAGGAAGAGGAAGTCGTTGCGAGAATGGGAGAAATTGCAGCGGGAGAGTGACATCGCTACGTTACGGTCTGACCTTGCGGAACAGGCACTGCGTGATCTCAATGGTGAAGCGGAGGGTCAGGCTGCGTTTTAGTAAGACTAGGTCTTCGTATGCTCTGTCGCACTACTGAGCTAACGAAAGTGGCGTTGGAGATCTGCAAGTGTTTGGATAGTTTGTTGTATCGAAGTGTGCACCTTCGAAAGAGGATCAGTGCAAGATCCGCCTGCCAACCAAATGGACCACGATGCATTGGATCAATAGCCTCCGCTTCTATCATGAGATGGTCCCACAATACGCCCAGCTCTACTGATCAATTACATACCTAGAGAAAGGGAGGCCGCTCAAGGGAGACCACGTGCCATACCTGCCTGCCTGCCTGGGAGGCTGCACTTCGAACACGTTTCCTGTAAACGCAACCCAGAAACAACAACAAAAGGCAGAGAGGCAGAACCAGCTTTTCCAGACAGCTGTGTGATGATACATGTCCATATAGCGACGACGACGACGACGACGACGACGAAGCGCCAAGGACTGGACGCTGACTAACGACAGATCCTACTATAGTAGTAAGTAACGCCAAACCGGCGGTTATTTTTTCTTTCCCGTTTTCCAGGCAGCGCTCAAAAGTCGATATAAAATACTGTAGTAATATACATATCTCTCTCTCTAGCACCACACACCAGGCGAGGTTCTTTGAGTGAAGAACGAGAAAAAGAAAAAGAAAGAAAAACTTCCCCCGGTTTTCTTCTTCAATGCCACCAAAACCAAAAAAAACACACACGCGCATACGCACACACACACAAAATGAGTCTATGAGCTAGTTAGCTAGCTATCTTATCTGTCTATTATTATTATTATGATTATGATTATGATTATTTCTCCTCCACTCCTTTTTTTCTTTCCAATCGACATTTGGAACTCCAACAGAACAGATATAAGCTAGCTATATAGCTTGTTCACTCACGAACATGCATTGCGATGGCACGGCCAGCGGGTAAGAGAGACCGTTATGTATATTATTGTCGTCGGCACTCTACATTATTGGACACGATGGGAAGAATAACCCCGCCCCACCGCCACAGATAAAAGTCAACAGCAATCGTTTAAGTGCATACCCAATGTAGTTGTACAAATAATTACGTGCATTACATTGTGTTTGATTGGGAAGCGTCTCCACCGGGAAAGGAAGATGTGTTGTGGCCGAGTCCTAACATGCGTAATCCCTCATCCTCCTCCTCCTCTTCTTCCTCCATCATCGTAGCCAAATGGCTCTTTCCTTAACCAAACACGACAAGGACGGCACCAGCAGCGATCAGGCCCATGAGAGGCTTGGTGGCTGAAGCAGCGCCGGTGTAGGCGACAGGGCCAGTGGTCGTCGGGTACGTGACAGGCGGGGTTGAGCCAGTGGCGGTCGTGCACAAAGTGGTGGAAGTACTGTTAGCGCCGCCGTAGTAAGGCGGGCTTGAACCCACTGGGCTGTATGGCACTGGAGCAGAGGGAGTAACGCTAGTAACTGGCTGGTGTGGCGAGTACGGCACTGGAGGGGACGGCGAAGGCTTAACAGGACTGCCTGGGGTAGTTGGCGTCTCGGTGGGAGCGCTCCAAGTCGGCGTAATTGGGACAACTGGGACAGTGTGGACAACAATAGTGGTCTTCTCAGTGCACGTGGTTGAGGCCGAGGTAGATGGCTGGACGTAGACGGGAGGAGTTGCTGGGCTCTCTGGAGTAGTGGTGGTAGACGCGCTCGGTGCAGGCTTGGTCTCGGTGACTGGGACAGTGACACTGTTGGTGACAGTAGTTCCGATGGTCGTGGTAAGAGTGCGGACAGTCGTGATGGTGGTCAAAATCGTGCTGGTGCCAGAGGTGACCGGAACAGTCTCGGTGCAAGTCGAGACGTATGAGGTTGTGACAGGGGTAGTGGAAGACGACTCTGGGGAGTAAGGTACAGTCCATGTGCTCGAAGTAGACCACGTGGTTGGCTTAGCAGGAATCGTGCTTGTCGTGTTGCAAGTGGTAGAGCTGCTGATAGTGGAAGACGACGAGCTCTCGGTACAGGTGGAAGTAGACCACGTGGTTGGCTTAGCAGGAATCGTAGTCGTCGTGCTAGACGTAGAGGTCGTGAGAGGGCTGTATGGCACTGTCCATGTGGAGCTAGATGAGCTGGTGCTACAGGTAGTGCTGGTGGAAGTTGAAGCCGATGCGACGGGCGAGTATGGCACAGTCGACGACGATGACGAAGAAGACCAGCTGGACGAGGAAGAAGACGAGCTCCACGTGGATGGTACCCATGTCGTCCAAGTAGTAGAGGTCGAGGAAGTGGTGTGGTTGCCGTACTTGGGCGGGTACGCTGGGACGGTGCTGGTGAGTGGCACAGCAGACACAGGCGTCGTCGAAGTCGATGAAGAGCTGCTGCTAGACGACGACGACGAGGACGAGGACGCGACGCCGTATGGTGGAGGCTGCTCGTAGGGTGGAGGCGTCGTGTAGGTTGGAGGCTGCTCGGAGGTCGAGGTCGAGGACTGCTCGCCGTAGATCGGGGGCTGCTCGCCATAGCTTGGTGGCGCATAGCTGGCCACTGCCATAGAGGCAAAGCCCAAGAGGGCGATGTTCTTGAACATGTTGATTTCCGACCTCGTGACAGGAAAGATATTAGCGAAGAAGAGAGATTACTTGTAATAAGGTCGTGCTGAGGACGTAAAGCGAGTGACAAGCGAGTGTAAGTGTTCAGAGAACGGAAAGATCAACACAAGAAGAAGACTTGAGAGACCGAAAGATGAGAGGTGTGGGGGGGGGGAGGGAAATGAAAGAAGACAACAGAGACAGAGGTCGAAGGTTTGCAGGCATATCAAGGTCACGCCAGAGCAGTAGTATCATCCGTTTATAGTGACGTCCGAGTAGCCTTGCGCGATGCTTGATCGTGGTCCGGGATAGCATGCAAGCGTAGACATGGCCATAGATCCACATATGCGGAGGCTTCTGACCAGCAGGAGTGAGGCCTTGGTGGGTGATTGCGATGCTCCAGGCTGGAGCACGGCGGTGTAGGTACAGTAGTCGACAGACAGACAGACGGTGCTTGGGGGCGTGGTGCTTGGTTGCTTGGTTGCTTGGTTGCTTGTTGATGATGATGATGTTGATGATGATGATAATGATAATGATAATGATGATCCATTCCCGCAAGAAGAGCCGGGCGGGTTCTATCGTATCGATACCTGTCAACCGGGGAGTCGTTCTGTCGTTCTTCGGCAACAAAGCTTGTTGACTCACCCCGGCCGAAGTGGTGCTGAGGAGTCAGGAAGTCAGGACAGAGGACAGGAAATTCGCTGGTGAAATACGGGAATCGGTATGATTGGCTGCGGCTATTTCGGGTACCTGACAGCTGTGCGAACTCTGTCTTGGCGTTTTCGAACTTCCATCTCGTTCCCGCGCCTTGCCGCCTTGTTCCGTCCTCCCAACTTCGCCACTAATACTGCAGGTGCTTGCTGTATAATGGAATAGTGTGTGTAGCATCGTACTCGGGGAAAAGGCAGGAGATGAACGCTCGACTTCTGCTCCCCAGGGAAATGCTTGCTGCACATCCCAACCATTGCATCCCACCGCTCGTATTGATAAGATTCTGCCTGTCTGCCTGCCTGCCTGCCTGCAGCTACAATAGTACATGTGAGCTTTGACCCAGCCCGCTAATATATACTCATAAAGTGTTGATGGGCAAGACGCGTTGGACTGCATCATCAATCACCGAGAACAAGACCAGATTACTTGCTCGTGTTGGCTGGTCGTTCGTTTTCCCAAGAATTTCGGACCGCGAAAACCGACCGGGGACAGCGCGGCACTGTACTACTATGTATATCCAAGACATAGCATGGACTTCTTTTTTGATTAGCATTGCTATTTCCAGTGCAGCACGCACGTCTCGGCAAACATCGTTAGCGGGAATGCTTCTTGCAGCAACCCGCCCAAAAAAGCATTCTTCCCAACTTGCGAACTGCTGCTGATTGCATGTGAACAAGGTCTTTGCTTACATATGATCCACAGCAAGTACTGTACGGTACGGTACGTACCATAACTTTACTACAGTATCACTGTACGTAAGTAGTGACTAGCAAGCACTCCCCTACCATCCCCATGCCAGACCCGCCGTTTCTCCAATCTTCTGGGGGACTTCCAACATGGATCATGGCTTCTGCTGGAATCAATCTACTGATAATAAAAGCCAGCACGCCCGTCCACGACGACGGCCCTCTCCCTGCAACAACAAGCATATCCCATTGATAAGGTCCAGTAGTTTCATACAGCCAGGCACCGGCAGACTGCGGAACCCGAGACACCTTTCGTATTCCCCAGCAGGGGGGGTGGGGGGTCATGAGCTTACGCTCTCTACCTACCCAAGGTCAATGGAAATCTTGGGCACTCATGCCTTCATCTGCTGTGTTTCTGCTTCGCGGCCTAGTACTCAGTAGATTAGCCCACATCGTGTTGATGGGCATTGTAATTGCGACATCTGGGATACATATGTACGTGCTCGTAACGTGCCATGCTCAACGCCAATCTCGCACTTCGTGTGCGAGGTCCAGGTCGACAAACACCACTGTGTTGGTACTGCTTCTCAACAACGAGCTATCCTTACGCGAACTCACCTCCCACGAGCTCGCTCGGAGACAGCTGCGCGATGCTGATTGCACCATCTCAGGTCCACGCACACAATATTTTACCCGTGATATCTACACAATGCCTCCGACCCCTGCTATGCATTCCCTCCCATCCACTTCAATCCTGCTGTATCGAAGAAAACAAAAAAGGTCGTCAAGTAGTCCCCAAGCTCCTAGGTCCAGTCCATCATGTAGCGTACTCGCGAACTCAGCGCTCTTTCCGCTTTTGCTCGAATACTGGAAGAAGAAAAAGGTCAAAAAAAAAGAAACATGTCCCACGCTTGTACAGGGTCGAACCAGTAAACAAGAAAAAATGCCATCTGTCGTCAGTCTCATCCATCGTCGATCTTCACCTTGGAGCCTGTCACACAGCTACAGCACCAGCCGTAGGCTTCTCCTGGATCGGACTGCTCACAGCATCAAGTGGTGCTGCATGGAGCGCAGGTTTGGCACTCTTACCCATTACGCCGCGCTTCTTCCTGTCGATAGCATCAATCACCCATTCGCCGACTTCGCGGTCCACGAAGCCGGCTTGGTCTTGATGGACGACGGTCTGTTGTTGAGGTTCGATACTCTCGCCGTTGGCCTCAGCCGCCTCAGCCGCCTCCTCATCTTCTTCTTGTATGGTGGCCGGCTTGTCGAGGACCGCCATCCAGGCATGTTGCAGGAGCATAGGATACGTGGGTCGGAGTTTGGGTATCTTGTTCAAGCAGCCTGCCACAAAGTCTCGCGCTGCTTCGGAAAATGTATCGGCGGGAAGATCGGGAGGTTCACCATCGACAATGGCCTGTCACATCGTTAGTGCGTGTTGAAACGAATCGACAGTCCGTGTTACCTACAGATAGTTGCGAGAAGATGTTGTCGTAAGTTTCTGGCGGATACGGATACCTTCCCAAAGCGCACTCAATGATCGTCAGACCTAATGACCAGATGTCGGATTGTACGCTGTAGGTTCCTGCTGAAGCTCCTGCTTGCGCCATACCGCCACTGGAGATTCGTTCCGGCGCCATGTATGACTGACACCCAATGTTGGTCTTCGCGATACTGGCCACAAGGTTTCCTGATACGCCAAAGTCGCAAATCTTGATCTGTCCTTTGGTGTTGACCAGAATATTTGTGGGCTTCACGTCTCGATGAATGATGTTGTGTTCCTCCTTTAACGACTTCAGGCCTAGGACCGTCGAGTAGGTGATCTTCTGTAGCACTCCCTCAGGTATGCCGTCTCCGTATAGCTTATCTATACTGCCTCCATCCATGAACTCCATGCATATGTACACGGCTCCTTCCTGGAAGAATGCGCCGTAAAAGTCGACGATGTACGGTGATATGCATCGATGTAAAACGTCGAGCTCCATTATGATAGACTGGAACTTCGCATCTTCCAGCTCGAGTCTCATCTCCTTCATTGCCATCACAATACCAGTCGTTCCCCCTCGACCAAATGCCTGCTCAGATGTAGCGCTCGTAGGCGTCTGTCCCGACGATCTTGTCGGCGAATTTGGACTTGCTTCCTCGTCCCTGTCCTGTAGACGTGCTTTGTTGCCAGCCAGCCCTTGACCTACTTTGCGGTATTTTGGACGCGAATGCCTAACTTTATAGACTGTGCCATAGTTTCCTTTGCCTAGCTCATCCAGCGTATCAACCTCGTCTAGACTGATGTGGAAAGTCTTGCCTGATGTGAACTCAATACCCTCCCCGGTTACAGTCGCCTTGCCCTTGAATGTCAGTGCTCCGGTTTTCGTGTCTATGAAATCTTTGTATTTCTCCATTTGTGACTCTTGCTTTGGCGCTTCTTGACCATTCCCGCCGTTTGCAGCACCTCCTCCAATATCAGAGAGCTTCAAACCAGGTTTGTTCTTCCTTCCAGGAGGAGCTGCAGCGTTTGTCGCCGGCGCCTGGCCAGGCAATCCTCCTGGCAGTTTAAGACCACGTCTTTCTGCCATTGACATTCCCCTTCCACCTCCTGGAACGGCAGGCGAAGATGCAACATGAGGTGGTGCAGGTCTATTCAGAGCAGTTGGTAGTATCAAGTTTGAAGGAAAGCCACCCATACCAGGGTTCGCTCCCGGGGTCGGGGGACTAGTCGGACCTCTATTGAGTTGTGGTGTAGCTGGGCCTGCTCGTGACAGCGAGAAGGCCTTCATCTTAGCAGCAATATCCGGGTTCATGGCAGCGGGGGGCCCTCTCCCAGGCAGTGGAGCGCCAGGTGGTCTTCGTGCAGCGTCCAATGTTCCACGCGGTGTGGATGAGGCAGTCATATTCGCCATGCTGGACGGAATATTGTTGTCTGAAGAGCCTCTGGGCGCGCTGAAGCGAGCTAGGGTGGGACTCCCTAGTGGCGATACGCCGGTGTCCTCCGGTGATGTCGGCGGGGAGGGACTGTCGAGAGGAGAGGTAGGGTCTTCGTCTGAGTCGGTCATATTGATGGTAGCGGCGCGGCAGGCGATCCTGCACCTTGACGGCGGCGTGTAGGGATTGAGCTGATTGGTTTAGCCCGTGAATCGTAGGAGGTCCGCGGCGATGTCCCGATTCCGTTCGTGCCGTAACTCGATGTACGCGGAGTTGTGAAGAGGGTACGTAGGGTTGCGAGGTGGGCCAGGAGCTCCCACGTGCCTAACACCGAATCGCTAGATATACTCCCCCGCGGAAGAGCAACCAACGAGGAGGGAACACCACAGAAACTATTCGCCACTTTGCGGCTGATGCAGCCCGAGCTGGAGGTGTCACAGCAGACTCGTCGCAGCGGATAGCACGGGTATGCTGTGTCTGGACGAAATGGATTCTGCGATCCCTCCTCACAGCTTGCTTCGTTCTGTTAGACGGAAGTGCAGCAGTTGCGATGGAGTGACGCAGAACACGGCGCTGATCTCTGAGGCGGGATCAGCCACGCACGTGGCGACAGCGCGAGCACAGACGTTGAACAAGATACGCGTTCAAGAGTCAAGACAGCCGGCAGCACGAACACAACTTGGTGCAGGAAGAGACCGCAGCGCCGACAACAACAGCAAGAACGCAGTACCAAGGTATCGTTCGTCTTGGCCGCTCTTTCAATGCATCGTTGTTGCGTTGCGAGTCACGTGCCGTCATGACGCGTAGGCTAGCGCACCGATATGATGAGCGTAGGAGGTACGATGCTGCAATAATGGAGCGACATCTACACTACATATATGTATATATATATATACCTTGAACCACCAGGATCGGTAAGCGTTTTTGCTATAAAGACGCTGATTCCAGATTTCTGCATGCCTCGGTCGCTTCTACATTCTTCATAGATGCTATGCAGGTCAAGCGTATGCTAGGCTCGACACAACTGACTTGGCGCTTGGCTACATATGATCGACTGGCAGTGGCACAGCGTGGCGAACGAGGGCGAGTGAACATTGGTCGGCGAAGCCATCCGAGCCATCAAACAAGGCATGGGTTGTCCACAGGCCTAAAGCAGTGGTACATACGAGCATATTCTCACGCATCATGCACGATCGTCATTGCACGCTGCATCGTGCTCTTGTGAAGTGTGGTGGCGATCCAGATAACGAGTCCAGGCCGTCGTGCGTATGAGAACAAACCTTGTTTGGCTGCTTTTGCGTTTTGCAAAGTCGTTGTCTCTCTTGGCTGATGCGATACCAAGACATCCTCTTCTTGTCGTCCTTCGCCGCTCCTTTATCTTAGTCTTCCTCCGCACCCTTGCGCGACAGCAGCCTTCCTGAACGTTGTCGACTACGCACTTCGATCCGGCGTCTTTGTTCAGAGGCGTTCACTGCTGCGCCTCAGGAACCGACGATCTCTCCGTCAGATAACGCAACGAGAGCTCTAGATCTACAGAATTAGATACTCGGCGATCAACCACCTACAACAACTTTCGACGTTCGGACACCAAGATCATCCCGTCGCCTCTACGGCGGCGAACGCCTGTCGAAAGCAACACTCACAGAAAAGGAGTAGGACCTGCCACCCGATCACGCATCCATCGTCGCAACTGACGCCACCTCAACCGCCTCCTCGCGGCCGCGACGCCGAACGTCGCTCTCACCTCCACCATGTTCGAACATGTTCAGTCGTTCCGAGCGCGACAACTATCCAATATAGCATTGAACGCATTGCAGCCACGAGGACTATCCGCGTCAGATGCACAATACCCTGTGTGGGAAGCCGTGACCAACACCACAATGGATGTTCTCAAAGCGCACGATTCGCACCCCAACTTTGGGCATTTGGCTGGCCTGGTGTCTGAAGCTGTGCTAGAAGTCGTCTTCGTTGCATTGCCCGGATTCCTTGTCGCCATCACCGGCATGTTCGACGCCAACAGCCAGAAGTTCGTGGCCGAACTCAACACCATGGTCTTTACGCCCTGCCTTATCTTCACCAAGCTGGCCGGCCAGCTGAATGCCGACAAACTCGCAGATCTGGTCGTCATACCGTTCATCTTCGCTATTCAGACAATAGTCTCCTACCTGTGCGCGCAAGCGATGTCGCGGGTATTCGGCTTCGGCAAGAAAGATAAGAAAATGCAGAAGAACTTCATTCTAGCTATGGGTGTATTCGGCAACTCGAATTCGCTGCCCATATCCCTTGTGCTCAGCTTGAGCAAGACGATTCAGGGCCTGCATTGGGATCAAGTACCGGGTGACAACGATGATGAAGTGGCAGCGAGAGGTATTCTGTACCTGCTTGTCTTTCAGCAACTAGGGCAGATGCTTCGATGGACGTGGGGTTACAACGTGCTGCTCAAGCCTGCATCTGCGTATGAAGAGGAAGAAAGAAACAGTGCCGCCGAACAACATCGGGCGATCGAGGACGGGTCATACAGCGACGAGCCACTACTCGATGTACATGGCAAGCCGGTGAAAAGCGGTAGGGACTCTGGGTTCAGCTCTGGATCCCAAACACCAAACAGGCGTCAGCACTCGCCAGAGCTTCTTCCCGCAGCACCCGCGAACGGCAACAATATCAGCAGTGAGCCACGAAACCTAGCGGAGCGATCGGAGTCGACGGGTCACATTACCGAGTTTCCAGGCTTTTCGAGAACACATACGGCCTGTTCCAATGCAACAGATGCGAGCAGTTCCGCTTGGAAAGCACCTCTATACCGCGTCAAAAATTCAGCCACCCGTACAGCGCGACGAGCGAACGACACCATCGGCACTTTTTTCAACAACCTGTATCGGAGTTGTCCTGAGCCAGTGCAGAAGGTGCTCAGCTTCATTCAGTACTACAACGCCAAGTTCTGGGCTGGGGTGTGGCACCAAATGAATCCACCTCTTTGGGCAATGCTTGCCGCGCTTGTCGTAGCCAGCATTCCTGCACTGCAGAAGGCTTTCTTTACAAGGGGCACACTCATCAACAATTCTGTGACAAGTGCTATCTCGCAGAGTGGCGGTGTCGCGGTGCCGCTTATCCTGGTCGTGCTGGGTGCCAACCTGGCGCGATCAACAATTCCCAAAGATCAGCTGGCCGTCTCCAAGGAACAGAAGAAAGAAGAGCGTAAGCTGCTCTACGCTTCGCTCCTCAGTCGAATGGTGCTACCTGTTGTTATCATGGCCCCTGTGCTGGCTTTGACGGCGAAATACGTGCCGATCTCCATCCTGGATGACCCGATCTTCATCATCGTTTGCTTCTTACTTACTGGTGCTCCATCTGCATTGCAACTGGCGCAGATCTGCCAGATCAACAATGTATTCATGGGAGCCATGTCCAGCTTGCTCGTTGCTAGCTACGTGGTCGTCATATTCCCGAGCACGTTGTTGCTGGTGCTCATGGCACTAGAAGTGCTAGAATGGGCGGTACTTTGAGAGAAAGGACAAACCATAGCGTACTGAAGTGAGCATGCACATCGAGGATTGCACGATAAGGTCTAGACCGAGAGCCTCGACTTGGTTTCGTTGGTTGGGAGTGTCGAAGGTATACAGGCCTGTTGAGTATACTGAACGAGGAAATGATGCTCTTTGATTGAGGTGACAAGCGTTGCGGCGAGGCGTTTTGGTGCTGTACGATGTCTAAAGGTTTCAATCTGGGTGTTGGGACTTGGTATTGGTCAAAACTAGCATGGCTAAGAATTGCTTGGCCTGGCAGTGTTGACTGCTGGGAGTATGTCTCCATCTTGTAACGATGAATAAGGCTCATCGCTTTGTCAACTGTCTCCAACTTTTTCGGCATCGGCTCTACCAGATGAAAGCACCTGGAAGTATGGAATATGGTCTCATCGTTAGAAGTGATTATCCGTGTTGGTATGACATGACGTGATGTGACGATGTCGGAACGCTTCTGTGTTCTCGGCTAGAACCGGTGCAGCTCTTCGGAGGCTGGATGAAGCTCCAATTCCTTCGACACACTTTCTTCGACAGCACGTCAAGTTCCACTCCATCAGCCATTGGTCGTCACCATAATGCCTATGATCCGTGTGAATGCTCTCCGGAGCCTGAGGTTCACCGGCGCTAGAGCGACAGCACGAGCATCGACCACCCGGACACAGCTCGTTGCGAAGCGTTTCGCGAGCAGCGGCGGCAGCGGTAGCCATGGACACGGCGAGCCCAGCTCAGATTTGCCATGGTAAGTCATGAAATGAATTACGCGATTTTACGATTTCAGCAATGCGATGCAAGATGTCATGATAGACTGGGGATTGACGTGGTCCAAAGGCTGCTCTCCGCACTCGCCATAACACCACCTGCCTGCTGGTACCTGTGGCCGGATACCACGCACGCCGAGCACCACGGCGATCATGGACATGGCGAGGAGCACGCAGAGGAAGAGGGAGAGGACAAGCCAAGCGAAGAGGATCAATCAGCTGAGGAAGAGGCGGAACAGGTCGACTCTGCTCCAGCTGAGCAGGCCGACGAGCCAGAGAAGTCCGAGGACAAGGCGCAACAGTCAGCGGAGAAGCCAGAGGAGAAGTCCGAGGGTAGCGACGAGGAGAAGTCTGAAGGTGATGATGACGACGACTCGAGTAAGTCTACTAAGGGCTCAGGAAACAAGGACGGCTCCCAAGGATCAGGCAGTGATGGCCAGAGTCAGTCCAAGGACATTGCCGCATCTACTCCGAAGAAGGAGTCAGACTCCGGCAGCACCGACGAGGGTCAGGATTCCAACGCTAAGAGCGGTCGTAACGTTGGTAAGGGCAACATGAAAGCAGACAGTGAAGGAAACAACGCTACGCACAAATCAGAGCCGAACCCAGAGTCCCGTGGCACTGGTAAGAGACGCATTGATTCTGGACTTGGCAGGAACTTGGGCGAGGGAACCGAAAACTCCGTGAGTCTTCCCATTGCACATGCTCAGCATCGAGCTGAAGAACAGGATACTAATCTCTTCGTAACAGCAGGCGACATCCAAGCCTGTACCAAACGACCTAGGCGACATGGCCAAGAAGCAGGATTTGGCCGGGTCCAACACCGATACACGGCACTCGCACTCTGACGATGAGTTGGCTCCGTTGTCCACCAAGGGCTCAGGCCAATTAGATACCGCCAAGGCGAAGGGAACAGTCGACCCAAGTGCGCCAGCCAAAGGCCCAGGCAGCACAGGGAAGCCTGCCGAGAAGACAGCAACCGGCGAGGACAACTGAGCAATCAACGCTTTCCCTTCGCGCGCGCGAAAGTTACATGCACGCGACACGCTTCTGGTTGCGCGTATAGGAGTAGGCGGGTAGCGTTAGTCCTGTGTAAATATGTATACCTAGAGAACAAAAAGCTCGTTGAGATGTTGATCCTGATCCACATGGGACCCCACGTACAGGGATCTTGACGACGTCTTGAACCTTGCGTCAACCGTCTTGTTCAACAACACACTTCGTTCTACAGCTTTTTTGCAGACAGTACCTGCAACGCGAGCTGTAACAGAACCACACTCTTCAATTACAAGGCAACCAGAATCGCCTTCCTTGACCACTATTCAGAGTAGCTTCACAGAAGAAGCGCCGGAAGGGATCAATCGGCAGCTAGCATATCGCCAACGCGACGTCGCTCCTTTCAATAGTAACGAGGACGACTCATACAATTCAGAACCATGGCGGAAGAGGACAATCCACTTATCAAAGCTCTGCCACCTGCGTCAGACTACCTTACCTATTTGACCATCATCGAGTACAATCTCAAACCAGAGAATTTGCCAGTGTTACACAAAGTTCTACAAGACGAACAACTTACGATCAACATTGGCTGGGATCTGGTCCACCTACTTGTACCGCTTCTTCCAGAATCGGAGCCATGCCTCCGCGCTATTGCACAATTAGGGAATCCCAGAGAAGTCATTCTCAAAGTCACTGAGAGCCTACGACTTATCGACTACGATATCTTAGACGAAGAAGAAGAAGATGACGAACGGCAGATACCAGTGACTGCCGAGAGCAGCAGCGCTGGTGAGGTAAGATGGAAGGCGGAAGGCTCGACTTATCCTCTCAAGACTGCAAACACGTCAGGAGGCGGCAGCTCTTCTGCGATGGTCGAGGTGCCACCAACCTTACCACTACCAGTGAACCAGTTCGTTGCTCTACTATCTATGCTGTCGGTACTACACTCGAGGATCAAGACCAAGTACCCCACTCGGTTCCTGAGCACGACATTGCAAGCTATTTTGGCCAGCTTCTCCAATGCGCCAGCTGGAAAGCACCGTGAGGAAATGGTACTGGCCATCGTCAAGCTAATTAAGTCCGTTAGTGGTATCCAGCGGCCAACTCTACCTAGCAGGAAGAGTAGTGGTATGCTACCTTCGGACGTGACCAAAAGCAATGCACCGGGTGCCGATCCTGAGGCTTCAGCAGTCGCAGATGAGAGCTTGGAGGAAAGCGACATGCACACCAAATTACTCCAGGCCTTCATCACCCATGTGCTGGAAGAGTATATGCTCAACTTTCCCTCGTATGATGACGTCCCAGGCATGGCGTGGTGCAGTCGAATCATGGAAAAGCTGTATCCTCAGCGGACACTACAGGGCGTTGACCCTGAAGGCACGAGCTTCAAGGATCGCTTCGCCAACGAGGAGCGGCTTCACCGGCGCATTGACGCGGTTGGCCAACTGGTCACGTTGGCACAGGATCTTCGAGTCACGAACGACCAGCTGCTTGACGCTGCTATCACTATTGAGAAAGTAGCGGCCGGCAATACTGGCGGCGAGGAGATCGAGCCACCTGCAAATGCGGAAGACATTCCGTTGTCACGACTCGGGTCACTGCTTCTCTACTCAGCACGTGAGGTATCATCGATCCTCTACGACCGCCCACGACCTTCAAGTCCCGCTTTCGAGATCTTCCCCGACCATCAAGAACTCCTCAAGCACTGCCTTGCAGATGCAGACATGGGTAGTGGTCAGCTTGGCACAGAACCGGAATCTCTCCTCGACTGCGTTCTCGCACTAGGTCTAGTATGTCTCGAACGTGACGCTATCGGACAACCTGGCACAGACGAGCAATTCAGCGAATATCTGCAGGTCATCGCGCTTCTTTCCTCCAATTGTGCAAACGCCAACCTCAGAGGTCACGCACACTACCTTGCCAGCACGATTCTTCGTTCACAGCCAGACGAAGAAGCTCGACTATCCTTCATCCGCGACACGCTCGAACACTGTCCCTTTGAGAACCTCAAAGTCTCTGCTGTAGGCTGGATCAAAGGCGAGACAATCGAAGCAAACCCCCCGACACCAATCCCAGGCCACGGTCATGGCCCTCCTACAGGAGCCAAAGATAGCAACGGCGAGAAGTCCATCTTCGCCAAATCCCTTGCCCTGGAAAGCCTCGCGCCCTACCTCTTCCCAGCATTACAGGTAGATCTCGTCACTGCGCCAATCAAAGAGGCATGGATGACGTTCCAGATGAACGTCTCTTTCTACCTGGCTAGCTTGAACTTTCTATATCTGCTTCTGCAGGCGAAGCACTTGCACCAGAAATTGGACATTCACGATTTGTGGGCGAACAACGACATCGCTGGGAGCTTTTTACAGCCGTTGAGAGATGCCAAGAAGAGGTTTTCCGGAGAGAATATCGATGGTGGCACATTGGCGGAGGAGAGGAGTAGTGAGGCCGTGGTGGCGGAGCTGAACCTGTTGGAAGAGATCTTGGACCGGGTTACCGGGAGTGTGGTGAATCTGAACGATGCATGAATGGCACCGTGAAAGATGTGTTCTTGCGATCACTATGTGCGCGCATGTCCAGCAAAACCGCAGCAGCTGGAGGGGCATTGAGGCCATAGTGCGAGAGTCTGTTCACACTGCAGCAGTGATTAGATAAGAACTACAGGCAGTTTGTATGCTGGACGTTATACACTATACGAAAGCCCCTGTATTGCCAGCAGTACTGAGAACATTATACATAGGCCCTGACATCAGCTTCAGTGGAGTCATCCTGATCCTTTGTAATGACGAAGCAGAAGGCGAGACAATGGTCACTGACATGATAGAACAGCTATGAGCCACGTCGATCATGTTAGGTTAGCATGATCCGCCTTCTGACCCGTAGTCTCCCGCTACACCGTCGTTCCACTGATCATCGTCGAAGGCTGGATGTCTTTATTCACATGTAGATGTCATCTGTGGTAGATGAATACTGGCAAGGCTGAACTGCTCACAAAAAGTCTTGACATGCACGTCTGAATACAACAAGGACGGCGTCGTCTCAGGACGCCCTATCATCATTGACCTATGGTCGTATGTGATGGTTCAATCTCATTGCCCAATACGAGGGAAGAAGCAGGTGAACTGCCAGGAGACGCTTCGAATCCGCCGGAGTCGGTGTTATTGAATCGACAAGTCGCGAAAGTGAAGCCTGGTACGATACTCTGGCTGCAGCTACCCTAGTGGTTGTCCATGTAGTCCAGCTACACGCTAAGGGTTCAGCCGCTCAGAGGACATGTCGTTAGGCGTCATTGTCACCTTCATGTTCTTCATTCTCCCAGTCAAGCCTCCACTCTGGCCGCCCATATCTCCAGTCATCAAAGTCAACCTCTCCTGGCATCTCAATGCCATTGCTGAGCTTCAGGCGTGGGAAGTGGTCATTCGACCAGAGGTACTTGTAGCCTTCACGTGGGCTTGCGCCATAGTCAGCAGGCCCAGGAATACGACTCGTAGCAGAAGGTCGGCTCGTAGCACGTTGATGTCCGTTGTGGTTGTAGCTGGCGTTGTTGACGTTATACGGCGCCAAACCGAGCAAGTAACGACCCACATCGAGTGCACGGTCAGCTAGAGACATGCTCGAAGGTGCTGATTGTGTTGCCTCACCACTTGGAGGTAACGGGCTACTGGGACCCTCCTCAGTGACGGCCAGCTCCTCGATATCAGTCTCAGCCGCTGGCACGTCAGGCACTTCGACCGCTTCACTGAGCTTTCCTGCAAGCTCTTGATTGACCAAGACAAGAGCCCCAGAGTGCCACCCTGCAGCAGTCACACTCAGTGCAAAGTATGCACCAAGCTTGTCGTTCGACTGATTGACCACGAATTTGGTCTCCCAGTCGCGCCCCTCTTGCTCGATCCATTCGCTCACCTCGCCTTGCGCACCCACATCAGGGCTGCCGATAGCCATTCTGATGCGTTCAGCTGCCTCTGCCTGATCGACACCACCAGAAGTCAGGAAACGAACCCACTGCCGCTTTTCCTCCTCGAACCAGACTTGTCGGCCGGTGGTGTATGCGTGTGGTACGAGATGTCCGTCGCCACCAATACCCTGGTTTCGAATACCACGTAGACGAGACTCCGGCGTGCCGCCGCCACCGAGGCCCAAAGCGCCGCATGCTTGTGGCTCGTACCCATAAGATGTGATGTAGCCTGGAGAATGCAGCGCGTGGAAGTGGTAGTCCCCGAAAGCAAGTGAAATTACCTAAGAGCATCAGTACATGATTGTTTTGTTGTAGTCCAGGAACGGGAGACTTTACCCGTTTATTCTGTAGGGCTGGTATACGCTTGAAAAGCCGTGGCAAGGAGCGAGATGTTGAGGGGTTATTACCCAAGTAGGACATCAGATCGTCTTGTTTGCTAGTAAGTACAGCGCCAGATTTGGTGAAGACAGCAAATGACTGAAAAGAGCCTTGCACATCTGTAACGAAACCCGCATCCGGGTCGAGGCTGCCATAGTTGGGTATGCATAGCTCGACAGGCTCGTCAACGGTCTTCTGGCGGTCGCTCCAGGTCATTCGTGATGCGAAGGCCTTGCCAAGGCTAGTGTTGAAGATGATACAGTCCTCGAGGATAACAAAATTGTGCACCTCGCCTACCGCTTCAGCGTCACTTCCCCTGGCCGCCACTGTTCTCTGCTTCGAGTCAACATGTCCTGTACGTGGTACCAAGGCACTCTCCATAACAAGCGCCGCGTCACTAATGCTGCACTCTTCTGGACTTAGCTGTAACGGTTGCCAGACCACGATTCCAGTTCCTTCGATCAAGGCAGCAGATTTGTTCCAGCCTGCTACTACTCGTCTCACGACACTCCTGCCGCGCGCACGCCCGTCTTCCTTGATGTCGTGATGCAATAGCTTCACGTGCAGTCCAGGGAGTTCCGCATTGTGCCAACTCCAAATCCGTCCGCTATCACTTACCGCTAAGACATGTGCCCTTCCGCTAGAGAACTGTTTCATCGCAGTGGCAGGCTCGTATCTCTCGCCAGCCTGCGGCATGCCGACTGGGAAGCGCAGTGCGACTGGTCTGATTATAGGACTTTGCACCCAAGGCGGCCCTCTTTGATTGATTTGTAGTCCATCCAAAACGCCGACTGTGTACAGACTCCCTTTACTTGTAAGCATGGTGGTGCTCCAACCACCGCATTGTAGGTCTGATATCACGCCCATTTCTGTGGGGATGTGCTCCATTTCGACTGGATAGTTGACGTGCCTAAACCTTCTTGCCCGAGCATGATCCCGGCCTCGTACCATGGGCTGGTCGAATGAGTGTCCTAGGCATCCCTTCTCGTTGTTGCCCCAGGTGAAGATCTTGCTCTGCGTGAGCAGACGCTTGTACAGCTGCTGCCAGCGAGCGCCATCGTTTTGGACTACAGGTTGGTTGGGAAGGCGGAAGTCGCGGCGAACAAGTGTGGACCAGAAAGGACTGTCATGGCGAATGTCGGGCAAATGTAGTGCTCTGCATGTCGAGGTGAGGCTGAGGAAGCTGCCGGCATCGAGATACGGAAAGACGAGAAGAAGGATGTCGATTGGAAGGTCGAGGAGCTTGGTCGGCTGTGCTAAAGCGTTCCCGGAGCTCATGTTGTTGTTGATCGGATTATCGTGTTCATGTTCGTGTTCATGTCGACACGTAGATGGGAATGATGGAGAAGTACGACCCACGATCGCAGCTGCCACGCGCTGGACTTTGTACGCGCAAACGTCATTGCACATGCCTTACATGTAACCGTGAACATGGCTTCCAATGCATCTGAGTATGCCAAATAAAGGTTCAAGATGCAATGATCATCACCTATAGTCTATTCGTGTCCTTGTGTAGAGTACGTATGGAGGATTGATCTTTCGAGTCCAGGACATGGATGTATGACCGCGTTCCAGGCCTACTTAAGGTTAGGGTTGTAGTACTGTGCTGAATAAACATATGGGACGACGTCAATACCGTCTGCGGAAACTACCAGTGCTCCAATGCTTCATGTGTATCTTAAAGTACTGGATATAATGTCTGGATGACTCATGGTGGTGCACTGGCTGTTTGAGCACAGCTCGACCTCGACATCCATCGAGAACACTCCCTTTCCCATAGTAACGCAGTTCGAATCGTCTCACCGATGGCCCTGGTGGTGACAACGATGGTCCATGGCCCCAGTCTTCCGGCGACGACGATAGAGATACAACAATACCACGATTATTTGTACGCGGCTTAGCCGACACCAATCTTGACGAAGCAGCGATTTGCGCCGGACGGCCTGTATGCTATCCCATCGTTGGCCTCACGACGGATGTGGCGACATGTGCGCAGCAATGCATGAAGCTGGACGCTCGGCCAGTGTGTGAGTGTATGTCAGTTGCATCAAGGAAGTGTCATGTCTCGGGAGTCATGTTTCTTACTTGTTCTCGTTGATGTTGATCATGATGGCTTCTGGCTCAACAAACGTGAACTAATAGATGGTCGTCTCAGAGTTCTCGTGGTACTCAACAGGAGGCCTGTGCGGCCGTTGTAATTGGATGATACCCCGGACATTGCTTGGTTTTCACAAAGTGCAAAGTGACTGGTGACGTTGATGTTGCTTCAGTCGTCCCATGTGCTCCCTAGTCGGTCTGTGGTCGCCTGGGTGAAGTGAGGTCTGACGGAATTACGCGGACGAGATGAGGTCAATGTAGGTAAGGTTAGGCACCGATGAGATATTTCCCGTGTGAGCGACGCGTTCATTCCTCCCTTCTCGTTTTTTTTACCTTTCGTGAGCCAATGTGATGTAGAAAAGGAGCACGTGCTATGGTAATGTTGTTTGAGAGACGATCGCGCTCCCGTCCCATGGAAGCTGCCAAGCTTGGCGTTCGCTGTCAATATCTACGCTACAGGACTACCGTTAGCCCAAACCTGAAGACTAGATCCAAGCTAGTTCTTCCAAAAATATATGGCAGACGACTGTGACCGTTTGCTGAACGCTATCGGCGCGTCTCTAGTAATACAATTATCTGGCGGTATCTTATCATCCAAGGAGACCGAGAGCGCGCACGGCTGTGCTGGGGTATATGGCGGTTGGTGGTACGTTGCAATGGTCGTGGGTCAAAAGTCAAGTAATGCATCCTCCTTAAAACCAAGCTGTGCTCCTGAGTCTACGTCCAAGACCTCCAATATGTCTGCAGGATGTGCAGTACTTGGCGCTGAGTCATGGCGTCTTCGCAAGCAGTCTGCAAGGTTGTGCCATCGTGAAAGTCCAGCGATATCGAGTGTGGCAATTCCTGCATGTCGAGGTCTGGTATGTAGGGCTGCTTAAAGTTTGTCAATGGGAACTGCTTCAGCGCTACGCCCTTGTGAATCTCCATCGCGTGCGCAATGGCAAATTGTAAGTTGCCGGATTCATCAATGTTAACAATACGACGCTTCCAGAGCTAAAGATTTTGTTAGTCCTTGCATGGCAGATGTCGGGGCAATACGTACAAGAGAATCAGGAAATTGCACATTCAGATCACCCACGACAACGGGCGGTGGCGTGTCGTTCAATGCTTCTGTAACGAGATCCACGCGATGATGGGATCGGACAGCAGGCGCGCTTGCAGCACTGACCAGACTTGGAGTGCTATGCTGCGATTGCGCTTCAATCTTGCGCTTTGCTCCGCCTCCGAAGGGCATATTGCTCATGCGCTTGATGAATCGACTGGCTCTGCTGCCCTCCTTGGAAGCAGCATTCTCGTCATTTGATACCAGCGATGTGCTCGACATTGTACGGACGCCAGGTGGGGGCGGGAACTCTTCTAGCCCAGGAGTAGACGACTGTTTCCTATGCCTGCCGAAGCGACTGGGTCCTGCAGAGTGTAATGCCCTAACTTCTGAAGAGCTTCGCGATAGCACCGGAGACAAAGCGGGAGAGGACACCTCCGGCTGCCCCTTTGTGGTGTGGATCGATTCCGGTCCATTGCTAGTCTTGCCCTCATCGCCATGCTGGTTGATAGTGTACACTGACTGCTGCAATGTATCTTTACTCGCCTCGGAGGCATTTTCGTCAATGACATTCGGCCTTATAATGCGAGCAGTGACAGACACGGAGTTTCTGTTGCTCGCCGCATCGTGCTGCACGCTCCAGACTGGAGCATTCTCAGGTATGTTGCTATTGACCAGCGTCAGGACAGCCCGGTTGCTACTATGTCTCTTGTACGATGTTGGTCTTGCCCTGACAGGCCGCTGCGGAAGACCATTGGGTGTAGCTTCGGGGGTGACTGGACGTGATTGAATGGCTAGAGCCTGTATACGCTTTGAGATGTCCGAAGAGACGTTACGTGAGAAGCCTGGCGTAGCATCCTCCATTTCGTTCGGTGGTGTAGGTGTTGAAAGAGCAGTATGCCGCGAGGAGTCAGGTGTGCCTCTGTCACTCGACATCCTATCCGTCGGGAAAGAGCCCACTTTAGTAATATGAACAGATCTGACAGATGTAAGAGTATCAGCACTAGGTCGACGACCCTGGAAAGTTGGTGTCAGAGGTGAACGTGAGACATATAGTGGTTTTGCTTCGACGATGGTGGCACTGTGTAGCTCGTCCAGGAACTCTTCGTCATCTGATGTAAAGTCGTCTGGGTTACCGGAGTTGACCTCCAGCTGCAACGGTTCCACAAGACCTCGTCTTCGAGCCGCGAGGTCGCTATTGAGCCGCTTGTGCGATGAGCTTGACTCTCCAACATTCTCGTTGCTAGATGGAGAAGCTGTATCCACCTTGCTAATTGAGTTCGAGGCCTTGGCATCTCCATCGGACGTAATGGGTCTTGATCCATCTGCCATGATGATCCTTGGCACAGTCGTCGGCTGGTAGGTGGCCACTTTCGGGATTGGTACCTCTGGTCGTTCCGTGGGAGTCGTGCTGTCCGTGGAAGAAACATCGTCTTCGTGCGACTCCAGTGATGCACCTTCTTTGGCGTCATCTTTCAACTCCCTGATAGACTCGTGATTGACAGGCAAGGGAACATGGGTCCCTGTCGACTGACTCGCGCTATCGCTAATCGATTGTGGTGTACTTGACGTAGACTGGCTGGCTGTAGGCCTCAATTCGTGGTTGTTGCCATCCTTGTCAGTCTCGTCATAATGCAGCTCAATGCCAGAATCTGCTTTGCTCGATTGAGGTTCCGGTTCGTCGTCAATCGCTTGCTCCGGCTGAGCGACTGGAACATGATCTCTTTTGATTTGGATCTTCGTGGTAGGAATGCCACCAGAAGGGTCGGGAATCTTCGGGACCTCGGGTGCATCTTCGTCGAAGACTGGTCGTGTTAGTGGCTCCTGCGATTTGCGAAGCTGCTTCCTCCGCACCTCCACGGCCTTCATGAGTCTGATCTTATCGGGAGTCATGCCGCGCGATTTCTGCGAAGGTGCTGATTTCACGCTGCCCCGAGACGATGGTCGTGGAACGTACCCTGGTGTCTCGGGAACCGGCGGTGGTGGTGGAACGTGTGCGGCAGGAGCTGGCAGCACAGAAAGACCAGCTCCAGAAGACTTCGGTCGAGGCGCCTCGTGCTTCTTCACGGCAGGTCTGAAATTGGCAGGCAACGCGGACACTCTTGCCATTGCGGGTTTGATCCTTTCCGGCGCATTCACTGGCCTAGGCGCGAGCTTGACTTTTGGCTTGAAAAGTGCGTCGAACTGGCTGAAGTCGTATGGCTGCTCGACGAGCGAGGATGAGCGTGGAGGTCTTTCTCCCATGCTTGCAATCCTTTCTGGAATAGGAGCGGTTTCTGTTGTTGGAAGTGCTGGAAGCTGGCGATCGTGCCGATCGTGCCGATCTACTGCTGCGGTCGTGTCTCGGTCTGCTGTCGTGTTGTGGGGGACTGGTACCTCTGTAGTGTCTGAGGCATCATTCCTGGTTCTTTGTGATGCTGAGTTCGGCATATCGTCAGACAGCTCATGCACGATGTCCTTCTTTGTGGATATCTCGTCCTGTGGATGACCTGCCCCAGCAGCCTCCGAATATGGCGACTCGAGTGGTCTTATCGACGTTCTTCCAGATTCATCGTGCACCAGAAGCTGTGACACTGATTGCTTGAGAGGCGAAGCAGGTGACATGGAGCGCGTGGAAACCAAGGGCGAAGTTCTGCCGGCTCCAAGTGAAGATGTCCTTTCTGTCCGTTCCAGCTTCCTCTTCAAATGTTCCGTCCTCCTATCCGTCTTATGTCTTGGCACAGTCGGCAGATTCCCAGCAGGCGTGTCCGCGCGGGCTTCCCGATCTGCTGTCTGTCCACCATCCTCAGCATCTTCACTAATCTCGTCGAGTCGATTGGTCGAAGGCGATGGCGAGGGCGATGCGGATGCGGATGCGGTTGCGGATGCGGTTCGTAGCTGGAAGGAGGCTGCAAGCGCGGTATCGTTGAGGCCATCGCCGCTTGATATCTCGAGGAGGGTCTCATATGGCGAAAACTTCTCGAGAATGTCTTGAAAGTGCACTGCGGTACGCGCTACTCCTTGTCAGCTATGTCGACGACGCTGGCGGTCCAAGTCGACTTACCCTGGAGCAGACGCGAGGTTCCTTCTGGTACACATTTGATGAGCATCTTTCGTCTTCGATACTGTATCAAGCCATAGAGAGGCGATGCCTCGGAATAGCCTTTGATCGCATCGCGCGCTTCCGACACTCCATTCTTGCCGCGACCCAGCAGATCCACCGAGTCCCTCGAGGTGTACTTCAACAAAAACCTATACCAGTATACTACGTCAGCGATCGATCGCGGAAATGGCCCTGTTCTACGTGAAACTTACCAGCCGCCGGCTTCCAGCGTCGCGGAGTGGTATGCATCTTGAACATCCACACTGTCAAGCCCATTGAGCGACATGGCCTTCGCGCGTGTTCGGGATGCCCTTCCGGTCGGCCTAGACGTGGTGCGTTCCCGATGGAAGATGGACAAGAGGGTCAGTCAATTCCATTACCTCCAGCGCGCGTGACATAACACCTGTTTCACGAGGTGGTCTTGACGCAAGGAAGGCCTCTTGAGTGACTGCTATGGTACAGTAGTCGCCATCGAAGGCAAGGACCTGGAGAGCACGAGCAGCAAACAGTCTCGCAGGGGGGGCCAGGACAGCCATGGCATGCTGTCCCACCTCTCGCATTCACACTTGAAGAGTTCGCCGAAAGTCAGACCAGCGCTATCTACCCTTGCCGTTTCCTTCTCTCCTCCTTTCCCGCAACGCGATACCTTTTTGGGGCGTTCGTACGAGCACTATCTCGGAGGTCTAGTACCTATCTAGCTGACTGTTCGACGATCAAACACCAGTGCCTGTCACCCAGCACAACCCATTGCCCTTGTCCAATAATTCGAAGGGCCAACAGGTTGTACGTACCGGATGTCATATCGCGTACAGTACAGTACAGTACAGTACAGTACAGTAGTAGTAGTGGTAGTGGTAGTAGTTAGTGGTGGTAGTAATAGTAGCAGTAGTAGTAGTAGTAGTAGTA
>KZ106587.1:62836-90325 GCA_000504385.2 Exutisphaerella laricina CBS 326.52 | reverse complement strand
GTAGTAGTAGTAGTAGTAGTAGTAATAGTACATACAGTAGTAGTAACGTAGCGCATGAGACTTGCAGGCGGTCTGCTGATGAGAACAGCAAGCACAGCTGAACAACAAGGGTTGCTTCATGCTCTAGACACTCGACGCGCGATCGCTGAGCTACAAGCTCTCGGCGAACACCTTTTTTCCCACACTCTCTCGTTCTCCGGGCCGACGGCAGCCAATGTGCTAACCATGAATGATCTAGGATGCAGCGCCAAGCAACCATTATTATTATCATTATTATTATTATGATTATTATCGTTGCACCTATCTTAGCATAACAGACCCTTGGGCGGCTTGTGTGGGCAGCGTCCAAGTGTTGACAATCTTGCGTTAGGGATATTCCCATCCTGTTAGATGACAGCGGAGTCGTTCACGCCACGTGCGGCCATAAGCCGGCGCAGGTAGCTGTACTGTACTCACTCCATTTCTGCCCAAGACCAAGTTCTGCAAGTCTCCTTCCAACATTATCGTCCGCCATAACGTTGTAATTCGCTGCATCCTCATCCAAACCACTCTTGCGACAGACGTCACGATCAGCAGGTCGACAAGCATCATCCGAGGACATTAAGATTATTTCGCTCGTTGAGCTACCACCCACGCTGCCATGGCGATCGCGAAGCTTCCTGCCATTGAGAACGTGCAAGACCTGTCAACAGAAGCACGCGCGCAGATACTTGACCTATTGTTCGAACCAAGCACCCAGCTCCATACGCTCGCGGTACCGCTGCTGCACGAGAAGAAGTTTGAGTCTTATGCGGACTTGATCTCAGCTGTGGGCGTGCAGCTGACAGACCTATTGGAGTCCGCCGCCCCATCAGATACAAAGTGGTTGGAAAGTATTCTGGGTTCCCACCCCCGGCTGGGAGCCAAGAAGGTCGAAAGCTCGCAATCTCAGGCAGAGCAAGCGCAGCTACAAGGTAATGCCACAGAAGCTGAGCAGCTCCGTGCGCTCAATGAAGAGTATGAGAAGACGTATCCTGGTCTGCGTTATGTGGTATTCGTGAACGGACGCAGCCGATCTGTCATTATGGAGGACATGCGTCGTCGCATTGCCCGTAGCGATGTCAAGTCCGAGTATACCGCGGCAATCCGGGTGAGTTGAGGAATTGTGTCCAAGCGATGCCACGCAAACGAAGCTGACAATGCGGAAAGGCCATGTGTGAGATTGCCGCGGACCGTGCTAGGAAACTGGCTTGATGCTGCGCACACCACGGGCAATCGCTGTTGACAGAAGAGGCTGCTGACTGCTGATGCGAAAGCAGGCGTTCGATTAGACATTAGCTATCTTGCTATGTCTCTAATAAGATCGGGTGAGAAGCAAAGAGTGTCGCGCGCCATGCCTCGAACCTTCATTTATCTGGCGGAGCACTGCGCCAAGCCTGCGTCGTATTTTCAGAAGACAGCCTCTGCGGTATCGTGGCCGTGTCGTTTTGTCAACAGTCCGCAGGGCCTGCCACGGCATCGAAGCATGTGCTCCACCACCAAGCAACATATCACAGCAGTGCTCGCCAGTGGCTAATCTGACTCCTGCCGCCGTCTCGATGGAAGCAAGTCGAACCTCGATAGCCGACAATCATGATAACATCTCTCTCTCTTTCTATACGAGCATTGTATAGCATCTGGGCCCACGGCAGCCAGCATGTCTAGAGTTTGTCAAGTATCTAGCCGCTACCTTCACATTCGCGCTCGCCCCATTTTCTAGTAGCTACGGACGACAAGCCGGTAGACAATGCATCGCAAAGACTAAGCAAGAGACATTCAGTCTTAGTTTTGCTCATCGTGGACAATCATTTGTTCCCCGAATAATACACAGCACAGCCTGTCCAACGCACGTCAGCATCCAAAGTGCTATCATGTCTGGTCAGAACCGAAAGCCATCAGAAGAGGCCAAGAAGCCCAAAGGCGATGGAGGTAGCGCGCACAATACGTCGGCAGCTCCAGCAGGAAACAAGGACAAGAAGGAGAACCAAGATATGAAGGCTAGTAAGGAAGGAGATCATGCTGGCGCTGATGCTGGCGAAGAATCAAGACCGTTCGAAGAGGTCGACTTGAGCGATCCGCCACCACCAGAACCAGAAGACCCCGATTATGAGATTGTTGATAAGACCGATGCAAAACACTCCTCTCATGTGGGTCAAGCAGACCACATATACAAGTATCCTGAGAACTTTGGCAAGGAAAGTAACGACAAGGAGACGGGTGCTTAGCTGGTTTTTGTAGCCGCTATGCAAAGTCGGCTCCGCAGTCTGTCTTATTCTGCAGGTACTTTCAGGCTGCAGTGTAAAGATTGCGTTGCTAACCATTCTAGCTGCAGGACTATGAGGAGGCATTAACCCAAGCTAAGCCACCCACATCTCGGGGAAATGCATAGCAGTCGTCAGTAGCAGCTTCATCATCCTAGTCTCGATTCCAAAGTGTACGTCCCTTCATTGTTTGACCCTGTCACTCCGGTGATGCTTGCTGTATACCTATAAGACCAAAGCAGTCCGACGTTGGAAGTGATGTTGTCGATGAAGATTCTCGGCAACAAGGATCTCTCGGCTTCAACTGCCGTTTGGCCGACCGTTAACCTCGAACCAAAAACCAATGTCAACGAAGTGGAGCAGCTGTTGGTTATGTGGTAATGCACAACTGTTCAAAGTCAAGACCATGATGAACACTTTCGTTGATGACTTTCAGGGATTTCGCGGAAGATGAGCTGGTTTACGATCGCACAGATACCCGTGCTCATCCTCGTACTATGGCTCTTCACGGCGTACATGACACGGTAAGTAGCATCGCAGATGGATGTGTGGCACGAGTGAAGCAAGACTCTTTGACATATACACTCTCACATGAGCCATTTCCTTCTGCGCAAACATCAGACGCTGACCCCTCTCGCAGATCCTTCCCAATCCTCACAGGCAAACGCATATGCCTCCTTATCGCCCACCCAGACGATGAAGCCATGTTCTTCGCCCCAGTTCTCCGATCCATAACCCGCCCCGAACTCGGCAATCAAGTGGTAATCCTCTGCTTCAGCAGCGGCGATGCCGACGGCCTCGGCCACATCCGCAAAGCAGAACTCGCCAAATCCGCCATTGTCCTAGGACTTCGCTCATCGGAACACGTCGTGGTGATCGAGGACAAGAACTTCCCAGATTCCATGACCACTCACTGGGACCCCCGACTCGTCTCTCAGACGTTGATGAAGTACTTTGCTCCAAGCATCAGTTCGACGGCGACTGGCACCGCTCCCACGACCAGTATCGATGCTATCTTCACTTTCGATGAGTCCGGCGTATCGGGGCATCCAAATCATATCTCCCTCTTCAATGGCGCGAGCACGTTCCTTCGTACGTTGATGCAAGGTCGCAGCGGATGGGAATGCCCCGTCAAACTGTACACTCTAACCTCAACCAATATTGTGCGTAAGTACAGCAGCGTGCTGGATTCAGCAGTAACGGTGCTGGGATGTCTGTTTTCGAGGAAGGAGACTGGTGCTTTCCCGACGCCAATGGTGAGCGTGAGTACGCCCGGAGACGTGAGGAAGGCGCAGAGGGCAATGACGACGGCGCATCAGAGTCAGATGAGGTGGTTTCGGTATGGGTGGATTTGGGGAAGTAGGTATATGGTCATTAATGATCTGGTGAAGAGAAAGGGGTTCTAGTTCGAGTCACGCAAAAGCCCACACTGTTTGCATGGCGTTCGTCACTGTTCGTGATCATTATGAATAAGCTATGTCCTGTTCGCACCAAATCGATTCAGACGCCGTTCGCCAAGCTAACGACATTCTGAATATGTTCTCCATATTCGATCGTAGAGCTCAATGATGTTCTCTTCCTAGTAGCCATAACCGGAACCGCGGTGCCCGGCTTGCGCGAAGTGAGCTGTGCTGCCGTGATCGCTTTCTTGGTAGTATGTGCCTCGCTTGTCGAGGTCTTCGTATAGGTTGTGGTCCTTGACCTCCCAATTGTTCATCCTTTGGCCGACCGAGAACTCCAGATCTTCCTTAGTAATGCTATCCCAGTATTTGTAGACCATCATGACGGCGAGCAAGTTCAGTAGTGTCGCGAAGAACAACCCATCCAGGTAGTGCTCCACATTGTCGCAGATGGTCTTGCTGAAGGCGTAGAGCAATACTTGCCCAATGACGAATGCCAGCACGCCGAACGCGATGTGCCACAGCGGCCATCTCTCCTGAAGTGTGCCAACCACAAGTATGACCTGCATGACAATATACACGAACAGGAACAGCGCGCTGAAGATGTATACCACAACGAACAGACCAATGGTGTTTTCTGGTCCGAGTCCTCCCCAGCCTTTGAACGTCAACAGAGATACCGCGAACGATATCAGGAACATAGCAACACTGCATATCCGTAAAAGCCACACTGATAGTGTTGTGCCATCTTCATAAAGCTGGAAGCCAACGAAGCCGTTTATCATGAGGCATATGCATGTCGAGGAAACCAGGCCACACTGTGCTGCCACGAAGTAGGGGTATGCGCCGCTCGAGGGTGGTACGACGCCGCAGTCTATGACCAGCGAGCACATCGTAAGGAGTGAGTACGAGTAGAAGAAGGACGTGATCTCCTTTCGGCCTGATGCGGAGACATGTTAGCCAACAATACTCCAGCCTGAGTCATTGCCACTTTCTATCTTCTGCTGCTTGACGTACCAACTGCTGTGAACTTGCTCCTCACATGTAATATCATGATCACCAACATGATCAAAGCCAGAATATGCGCGAAGCCCGTGGCGCCTTGGAAGATAATCGTATTCGCCAGCTCCATCGTTCGCGCGTAGCAGTCCGTGTATGTCGAATGCGTCCCGCTGATCTGTGATACCGTCCCTACCAGCGGACACAAAGGTATCGGCGTCTTTGCGCATATGTCCTCGAAGTCTCCGAAACCCATCTTGATGGTCGAGGACGCCTCTCAGGCGCTGTTTGTTTGGATAAGTTCGCAAAGAGGTTCGTAGTATGTTCGGAGAATGGTGTGGGCGGGTTTGTATGTTCGATACCGATATGGCTGGGACGTTAACCGCTGCGCTGAGGCAGGAATATCGAAATGGCAGTACCAGGACAACGATGCCGTCGCCCCTCGAGGAGAGAAACACAAGATACAGATCGTGGAGATCCCTGCGCCGCGCAACCGTACACAACGCTAGATCAAAATAGAACAAAGCTAGTCTAGCTCAGGGATCTTACTGCAGGCACAGGCACGAGACTTCAAGAATGGTCTTGCACTTTACATCACTCTCACATATACATATACACTGCACCATGGGACGTCAGCCGGATGATGAGCGCACCTCAGCGCTTGCTCAAGAGCAACAAGTTAAACCCAAGAACCGCAAAGAACGGCGCACTGAAGCAAAGACCAGTGGCAAGCCGGTAGAGAAACCAACCTCGCAACCAAAACTCAAATTGGCCCAGCCCGATCGTTCAGGACCCAGGGGGAAAACGCTCATGGAAATCTACGAAGAGAAGAAAGAGCTTCTCGAACATGGTGAACCATTCCAGAAGCAGTCTCACTCCATGACCGAGGGCGGCAACATCCTCGAAGCAGGACTTGGAGATGGCGAACCCATAGGACCCGTGGGCGAAGCAGTCTTCTGGAGTGCTTGTCTGACCATGTTTCATTTCACCTTGGATGTGCTGGTGTACAATCAGTACGCCCAAGAAATTGTCTGGCCAGCCATATTCAAACGTTCGGGGACAGTGCTGCCGATTCTCTTTTTGGTAGTGTACATGGGCCGTAGCGAGTTGGCGAAGAAGTTGGGCATCATCAGGCAGATCTTGTTCTTTGCTGTGGGCACGGCGGCTGGGTGTTATCTGATCTATGCTGGCAACACTGCGGATTACTTTGCTGTGATGAAGCAGGCGCCACCGCTGGGAGCTGTGTGGGTTTATGCTGTGATTGAGATGAATCTGCCATTCGCTGCAGCGAGTGTGCTTGCCGACGTCGTCTTTTTGCTGTATAATGGATATTCGGCTTTCTGAGAAGATTGTGATCTCAATGAAATGTCTCGACAAGACCGGGTAGGCGACAGAGGGCAAGAGCCGCTCAAGACTAGGCTGACCGCGCTTCGGCATGAAAGAGCTTGCTGCGATCGTGACGCCCACTTGCGGAAGCCAGAACATGGCAGCAATGACAGGCACAGAGCACAATGTCTGTTTTGCCGCTTTAGTGTGCACGCATGAGTTGCGTCACTGAAGCATAACAAAAACGCACCACACACTTGGAGCAGCCTTGCAGAACTTTGCCGTAAGACTTGAGAAGTTCAGTCGCGCATCGTGGGATCGACGGTGCTTTGACTGGCATGTCCGCAAGCTTCACATCCATCAGGTCTTCGCCGATGCCAAGGGATATGTGGATGGAGGGCGGCGTCAGGGTAGGGCGCGGAAACAGCCGTGGCTTTACAATCACGCTGACCAGCTGAGGCTGCGCGCAGAGCGGTATAGTCTCTTCTGGTCTCGATGTACGGTGGAGCTATGCTATCGAACGAGCCCATTACGTTCACTTCACGCTGTGATGGGGTTCGGCAGCAGCAGCATAACTGCGTTACACAGATTGGCGTTGAACGGGCGACTCGAGGAGCTTCAAAGAGAACCCTTCTATGTCTTCGTGGCTTCGGTGGACATGCTTATGAGCTCATCTCGAGGCAGCGACAGCACATATATCTGCCAACGCAGTCATTTTTGAGCAGCGGGCTTACTTTCCAGATCAGGGACTTCGGGAAGTCTTTCCATCATGATGCTTTGCAAGAGTTTCTGCGCTCGTAGAGACCAGTACGTATCCTCAAAACACTCTCTGCGCACCTTGAAGAACAGTTCCATCAGCTTGCCATAGCATGGCATATCTACACGATCGCATACAACCCTTGACGCTATGAAGTGCTCTCTGCGGCCATCTAGATATGCTGACTACATTCAAATGCCGATTAGAAGGCCGATACGCTCGGCTTATCTCTTGCCGAAGAGTGGCAATCGCCGCTCTTTGCTCGCCTCGTCTCAGTGTTTCGGCATACCGTCCTCAGCCATTGACATGATCCGCTGACATAGTACCTCCTAGTACCCTTGTCTTTGCATATCCAAACTGTTCCGACAATTCATCTGAGCGTAGACGTTGTTTCCTTCTGTTCCCATCTCCATATCTAGTCTTCTCCAGCACTGCAATCCCTTGGACACCGTAACCATGGCGAAAACATTCACGTACGAAGAGGTGCAACGGCATCGTTCAGCAGAGTCGTGCTGGGTAGTCCTCTATGGCAATGTCTACGATGTCACCTCATTCCTGCCAGACCATCCCGGTGGCAGCAAGATCATCCTCCAGCTGGCTGGCACAGATGCGACAGAGGAATACGATCCAATACATCCTCCAGGCACACTCGAAGGCAGTCTACCAGAGTCCGCGAAACTGGGCGCCTTTGATACAAGCACACTCCCTGCAGAAGAGAAGTCGCCACATGAAGATGCATCGCAAGAAGAGCAAGAGGAGATCTATAGCTTGGATGAGTGTCTGACTATCGATGATATCGAGAAGACTGCAACACAAAAGATCAACAGAAAAGCATGGGGCTACTACTTCTCTGCTGCAGATGACTTGATCTCCAAAACCCTAAACAATGCCGTGTACAAGTCGATACTACTCAGGCCGCGGATCTTCGTGGACTGCACGAACTGCGACGCATCAACCTCTTTCTTAGGCCTCAAAGTAAACGTACCCTTCTTCATAGCACCCGCGGCAATGGCACGATTAGGGCATCCTGACGGCGAACGCGGAATGGCACAAGCTTGCGCCAACTACGGTGCTCTGCAGATAATCTCCAACAATGCTTCTCAAACACCAGAACAAATCGTTGCAGACGCCAAACCGGGACAGATCTTCGGCTGGCAGCTCTACGTACAGAATGAACGTAAAAAGAGCGAAGACATGCTCCAAAGGATCGCCCAACTTCCTTCCATAAAATTCATCTGCCTAACCCTCGATGCCCCGGTCCCCGGCAAACGCGAACACGACGAGCGCCACAAGAACGTCGGCTCAAACCTCCCTGTCCGCTCCTCCGTGCAAGAGGGCAGCGCATCGAAAACGTCCGAATCTCCTATAGCCGACAACAGCGGCATCAACGTCTCCGGCGACGGCGGCGTAGGAAAAGCACTTTTCGCCGGCACCGCCCCAGATCTCACCTGGCAAACCACTCTCCCCTGGCTAGCAAAACATACCGCCCTCCCCATCGTACTCAAAGGCTTGCAGACACACGAAGATGCATACCTAGCTTCATTGCACGCGCCTCAGATCAGGGGGATAATATTGTCGAACCACGGCGGCAGAGCTCTCGATACCGCCCCACCTTCTATCCACACGCTCCTCGAAATAAGGAAGTACTGTCCTGAAGTCTTCAACAAGATCGATGTATTCGTCGACGGGGGTATCAAGCGCGGTACTGATATTGTCAAAGCGCTCGCGTTGGGTGCAAAAGGTGTGGGGTTAGGGAGAGCGCCTCTTTTTGGGAACGGAGCATTTGGGCAGAAGGGTGTGGAGAGGATGCTGGAGATTTTGAAGGCCGAGACAGAGACTTGTATGAGGCTTTTGGGGGCGGAGAGGGTTAGTGATCTGGGGCCTTGGCATGTTAATGCTAGGGCTGTGGAGAGGGATATCTGGGATGGGCCGAGTGGGTTGGAGAGATTGGACAGACAAATTAAGGAGAAGGCGAGATTGTAGACATCGTATTCGATACGATGATGTTGTGCTGGTCGGTCCCAAGTATTTGACACTCTCCCCTGAACGCCGCGCTGAAGTGCTTCCAACTGGTATCGCAAGTTCTGTTAATTGATATTGTGCGCCGTGGCTGATCCCTACACCATCAAGCTGCGTACTGGATGCCGCGCTGAAGCGTTGCGAGAGTAGCATCGGAATCGATATTATGCGCCATTGCTGCTCTCCACGCCTGGAAGATTCGTAGTGCTCAAGCAACCAGGGCAATTGTGAATCACCTCGTGAGCAGCGACATCACAGTCGATGCAGAAGTGATTCTGGCACGTCTCGCACTCATACCTGCTCGAATCTGATGCGCCTTCTGCTCTCCTTGGTCGAGTCTTCCCATGAGGATCGCCGGTCTGGGCAATGTCCTTCGGTACTGGCGGGAAAGGACTCTGGCATCCGTAGCATTGTATAGTGCCACTTTCTCGTGCGCGTTCCCAGGACACCTCGATCCAATTCTGGAGCGGGAAGAGATGGTGATACGATCGAGCCAAGTGGGTGGAGAGGATGAGAGTCATATCGCACGTAGGACATGTCGCAGGAAGATTGCAGACTTTTGCTTTGCACCGACTGCAAAGGTAGCCGCCTTTCGTCAAGTTACCATGACATGCGCATAACGTGGCTTTCTCCTCTACGATCCTGGAAGGAAACCCTATCTGGAGCAGACTGGCCTGATTTCGTGTTTGTGTTTCCGTGTCTGTCGAGCGCATGACTGGTGGCGTAGTCACTCTCATTAGCAAATCTTGTAGCTCAACATCGTCTGTGGCAATGTTATAGCACGTTTCGTCGCCTTGATTTGTTTTTCGGCAGATTTCGGCGCAGATGTGCATTTGTGCTGCCAGGCCGATTATGCTTACGCGTATGCGGTCCTTGATGCATGATTTCACTGTGTCGTGAATGTCGCCAGGGTCCGAAGTCAATAGGGCACCCATAATGATGAGCACTTCTCGTGTCCCGTGCGATGGCGTATGGTATAACGATGCGCGTGCCATTTCTAGCCCGTTCTGCAGGGATGGGTTGCCCTTTGGTTCTGTACTCCGCAAGTTCTGGAGTGCTGTGATGTGATCGTTCGGATTGCCGGACATTTCGCTGATTCGGATTGCCAGACCATCCCGCATGCCCAGTAGACCAAGCTGGGAGATCGGGTTCTGCTCGAAGTACTCTCGCACAAAAGCTATGGTGTACGTGATGGTAAGAAGAAATCTGGTAGGACGCAAGTCTTTCTCAGTCATTGCTGATGATAAGTCCAGCATCAATATAGTATGTCGAATGATGCCGCGCTGCAGCGGAGTTGTGTCTTTGGCAAGCCTGCGAATAAGATTAAATCGATAACACACACAAGGTTCAGAAGATCCTACCTCTTGCGCTTGACAGCCTCTTCTTGACCACCAAGCACGTCCTGCAGATTGCCATCTTCAGCGCCCTGGTAAGCAAGGCCTGCAGTTGCAGAAGCCTCCCATCGAGCTCTCTCACGATCTTTGGGTCTTGATGCCAACGATCGGCCCGTCGAAGGCCCAGCCCCTGTCATTTCAACATCGTCGTCGTCACAATTTGGATCTGAAGTCGTCATCTCGCCGATGCTGTCGCGTTGTTGGCTCAATGACGGCGACCTTCGATGACTTGGCGTCGGCGGCAGCCCTGCTCTCTTCTCGAACTTCTTCTAGCTGTTCGAATACGGGTTGGGTGAGCTCGACATGCTGCATACGTGTCCGGTCTTTTGGCCACCTTTTTGCCTGTCAAACTGCAGACATGTCAGTGGTTCTGTTATCAGCTAGGTGGTTGGAATGCGGAGAAGACGCTCCAAAAAGAGACCGAAAGGAAGGCGATATCGAAGGCAAATCGCGCTAAAGTCGCAATCTCACGTGATACGGGGTCTAAGACGCTAGTCCGGACATTCAGTGGTCGGCCTCTCGTGTGCAGGCCACCGCATTCCATAAACCACAAACTCCTGAACATAACATCCACTGGTCACTTCTTTTACCTTTGAATCGCCTGGCAAACTTCACGAACGTTGGCGATTTTCCTGATCGGAACGGCAAACGTCTATCGCCGAAGTATCGTCGTCACCACAACCCCTCCATCCACTGCACATCAGCTGGCCAGGAGAAACAAAGAGTTAGGAGAACATCGCAATCATGGCCAACGACGAATACGATTTCCTCTTTAAAGTGGTCTTGATCGGAGACAGCGGTGTTGGAAAGTCGAACCTCCTGTCGAGGTTCACCAGAAATGTGAGGCGTGAAATACAATAAAGCAGGAGAAGACAGGTGGGCTGAGCACATATACAGGAATTCAACTTGGATTCGAAGTCGACAATCGGTGTAGAGTTCGCAACTCGCAGCATACAGGTTGACGCCAAGACCATCAAGGCACAGATCGTGAGTAGTAGGATGACCGATTCGATATATGCAGGAGCTAACAAGAGATGTAGTGGGATACCGCAGGACAGGAGCGCTACAGAGCCATCACGTCAGCATACTACCGCGGTGCTGTCGGCGCACTACTCGTCTACGACATCTCCAAGCACAACACATACGAAAACGTCACGAGATGGCTGAAAGAGCTACGCGATCACGCAGACACCAACATAGTATGGACTCAACTAGTTCTTCTTGAGAAGCAGACTAACACGTGTCCAGGTCATCATGCTCGTCGGTAACAAGTCCGATCTCCGACACCTCAGAGCCGTTCCAACAGAAGAGGCCAAGCAGTTCGCTTCGGAGAACGGACTGAGCTTCATCGAGACATCTGCCCTCGATGCCAGCAATGTTGAGTTGGCTTTCCAGAACGAATTGACAGAGATCTACCGGTGAGCCAACAGACACAACGAAGGGTGAAGGAAAACATACTAATAACAAGGCAGCATCGTCTCTTCAAAGGCCCTCGACCAAGGCGAGCAGACTGCCGCACCCGGCCAAGGAACTTCAATTCCACTCAGCAGCTCAACCCCACCCGGCGACGCAACGAAGAAGGGTCAATGCTGTTAAGAGACCGACGAGGAGACTTGCCACTTCAACGAGAGTTCGTACATAGAGAAGCGAGAGTCGATGATGACGGGGCATGCATGCGGAGAAGCGAGGTCTGCGGCGTTTGGCGTCATGGAACGACATGCACGTCTGAGGTTGCACCACGATAGTCTAAGTCTAATGCATGAAATGAGTTGATGCTTTGAAGCTGCTTTTGAAGGTCTGTCTGGTCCTTGTTGGTATGGTACATTTCACGATCTATCTGGTCTCAGCTTTTGCTGATGATTAGCAGCTGGCACATATCTTGGACTGTATGCTGCCTTTCTTGCTATGCATGTAGCATCTGCAGCCCCACCTGTGTCACGGTCTCGTGAAGTCGTAAATGTGGCCGTAATGGTTTCTGGAGCATTCGCAGCACCGCCTATCATGTAGTGTCGTAAAGTCATGAGTCTTTCTGGTGGTATCGTTAGACAGCATACTTGGCCTTGACGGCCTCCAGGTCTGCCTGGGCAGCGTCGAAGTCGGCTTGCATATTTTCCAGGTTGGCCTTGAGCAACTCGCGCGGTTTCGTCTCGGTTGGGTCCTCGATGGCATCCTTGATGAGCTTCGAGAAGGACGAGAACGTCTCCTTGTAAATCTTCTCGATCTTGGGCTGGATACGCTTGGTCAAATGTTCGTTGTCGTTCTCCAGAAGCGCATTGATGGCGGACTCCGCCACCCTGTAGAATGGTGACTCGTCCTTCGCTTTCTTGAGGTGCTCTTCGATACGACCCATACAACGTGCTGTGACACCGACTCCAGAATCGTCGTTGCAGGTGTCGTAGATTGGGACCATAGTTCGGCTGAAGTAGTTCCTATCAGAGTCCTGCATCATGTCGAGCTTGATGGTCCTGAAGCAGGTCAGTAGAAGTAAAATACCTAGAAGAAGAAGGCTTACCGGAGACCCTTGTCGTACTGATCGTGGTCAGTGCTGAAAGCATCTGCGATGCCGGCGGTCTGCGTATCAATCAAGGTTCGGAATTTGGCCATCGGAAGAGCTGCTGCAGCTGGCTCGGCGAGGAGTTCGACCAGGATCTTCAGGACATCCTGAATGAGCTGATCTCGGGTCTTGTTCATATTCTCGAGCATGAGAGCCTCCCACGCAGCACTGTCCTGCTCTACGACCTCGAGAATGCCCTTGCTGAAGTCGCTGTTCCAGGACTCCCGTGGGCATATTCTGGTGGCATGATTGCCATTCTTGCTAATGAAGGCACGAATGGTGGATGGATGCTTGTTCTTCTTTTCGTTGAACTTCTTGATAGAGACCTGGAAGATGTTGCCGGCATTCTTTGTCATAGATTGTGTGACGTTGACGTTGACATCGACCTCGAACCTAGCCAAGTGGCCTGCAATTCTGCTCGGAAGGCGATGTTGTGGCTCTTTGACGATCTCCAAGAGCTCAGCTCGGCGCTCGACTGACGTGGTCTGGCACCACATATTCGCCGATTTCAGGAAAACGGCGAGATCATGGTTCGTGTAGCTCTCAAGAGTCCGAAAAAGTGCAGGAGCTGGGACCGAGAGGGTGTCTGCACGCAAGCTGGGAATGCCAGTTGCTTCTGCGTCGAGTTGATCGCCCTTGACCCTGGCGGCACCCCTCAGCGCAGCATAGTGGAGATTCGACACAACTCTGACCTTGAGCTTTTGTCCATTCGGTAGATGCGACTGCATCTCCTCCCGTAGACCCAAGACGACGTGCCGAGCACGGGCTTTTACCAAGAGACCAAAGGCTTCAGATTCCACCTCTACAAGTTGAGCTCGCAGCTTCTTGAGATCATCCTCCATCTTGTTGGCGTCAATGATGTGCTGCTTCGTTGGCTTCTTCCTGATCCGTGCTTTTTCCAGCTTCTTGCGCTGCAGAGCCGCTTCTTTCCTCTTCTGCTTTCCCTGCAGCTTGACTTCTCTATATGCCTCCAGATCCACGTCTTGATCGGCGAGATAGGCAGCAAGCTTCTTGTCGGCACTCTCGTCAGAATGGGTGCAGACCACCATGACATTGCCGCGAAATAGTTTGCCGTAGGTGGAAAGCGCGTTGTAGACGGTTGCATCATCCACCACACGCCGGACTGGGGCAACGATCCAGAGAAAGTCGCAATTCTTGATATACTCCTTGCATAAGTTCACACGCACAGTATTAGTATCAGATATACCTATCAATGTGAACGATAGTGCTCAAGAGGAGACCTATGTGCGCTTACCAGGAAGATCAATGATGATGCACTTATCGAGAATTGTCGAGCTGCGGACGCCGATCCTGCAACACGTCAGCCTCTTCTCTCACCTCGTAAACAAACGTCGACTTACATAACACTAGCCACGCAAGGCCACAACGCTGGCTCGCCTGGCTTCTTGTGTGCCCCCGTCAGCGGGTCTACCACTTCGCGGAGCTTGGCGCTAGTGCTCCCCTCCACGAACTCGGCATAACCATTCTCTAGGATAGTCTTGGACTTGAGCTTCATTTCACAGTTCTCCATGAAGATCGAGATGGCTTGGACTGCACCACTGTAGTTCTGCCGAAGGAAGTCCTTGACAGATGCTTTAGTCTTGAGTTCTTCAATGTCGCAGAATAGGACATGGAATGTGTTCACGGCATTCGCCGCTGCGCGCTTGTAAGAAGTCCGAGTATCATCGTCCCAATCTTTGTCGTTCTCGAAAGTGTACAGGTTGTATTCGCTGACTTGCTCTGTCAACATTTTGCGGATCTTCTTGATGTCGAAGTAGCGTATGGATGCAGCGAACTCCTTCTTCTGCCCTGGGAAAGGTCCCATGTACTCGGTGGGTACCTGTGTACAGGACTCACCACCACTCAGCTGCAACGTGGTCAGCACATTCTGAGCCTTTTCGGGGCTTGCACATACACTCTTCGCAAGGTCATCCAGGTCGGTCATCGAGTTGAGCAGAGAACTCTTGCCCGCACCTGCGTCTCCCAGTAGTCCAATTCGAGGCTTTCGAGTTGTGGGGATCTCAAGCAATGCAGTGGCGGCGTCACGTTGACTGGCAAAGTGTTTTCCATTTGACTGGAACCGGTCGAGGATGCTCAGAACCCTTTGGGGTATGCCGATCAGTCTTTTTTCGATCTCGGGGATTTTCTCATCGTAAATTGGACAGGATGGGAAGGCTTCTGTGGTTGGGTCGTAAACTGCGGTGCCTTTGCCGTTCTCTTCTGCGTCATCGTCTGAATCTGAATCTGAATCTGAATCTTTGAACTCATCAGCATCGCTGTCGTCGTCAGGTGCGACGTATATGCCGAGTGGCGCAAACATAGAGTCCTCCAGATCGTCATCGGCTTTAGGCGCAGTGCCACCATGGCCACCGTCCGCTCCCCTTTTGCGCTTGCCCAATGTGTTGGTTTCGAACAGCGACTCGAGAATCCCTGATTCAGCCTCCGGCAAGGCTTGAGGGGCTGGGCAGCCACTGAAAGTTGGCTCGGCCATGCCGATGGTGGTGCTTGTCGTGTACGTGGTATGAGACGGCTATGCTGAGTTGGACAGCTGGTGGTGGTCGGTGGTTATTGTGGAAAAGAAAGAAATTATGGAGTTGGAAGAGTCTTGTGTAGCACTTAAGAGACGATAAGAAGGCGTTGAACTATTGACAGAGCCTACCTCGTTTCACGTGAAGACTAAGCAGCCACACAAGTGATCGAAGTGAGTCGCCAGAAGCGAGGCGATGAAGCAGTCAGTAGCGATGCACGAGGTACGGTGAAGGAGCCTTGAGGATTTGGAGGAGAACATCGTACTCAATGCTGGGACACCTCTTCCGCGCAGCTCCATGGTAGTTCTATCGTACAGCATCAGGTGACATTGACCAACATACCAGACCACAAACTCTCGTCCGAATGAAAGTCCATCTTGCTTGGATCCTGGACATGTACTCGTACTTCTTCGCGGTTGACAGCATGTTCTTCGAGCCATATTCAGTGGCGCTGTATCTGTTCTTAGAGAAGATGTGGTTGCAAAGAACCACCTACAGCCATGGAGGGTTCTCGGCTGTCTTTGCCGAGTACCGTCATACCGTCCAACTTCAACAGTCGAACAGCATCGAAACATTCACCTCCCGCTCCTCGAGCACTCGACCTACAAGTTTGCGCGATCTTGCTCGGCGCCATGCAATAGTCACGACACTCGAAACGAACGATTCGCCAGGATGTTCTGCCTTCGCTCATGGGTACGTTCCGAGACATTCCACAACTGCATCACACCCTAATCGCTTAACAGGTACCACTTTTGGTTTTCTTGTCCTCGGCCTCGCCGCTATACATCCTACTGTTTCTAACGGCGAACTACATCCTCCAAAGGCCTTGCGTGTATTGCAGTGTAAGCGCATACAAAGGGCATAATCCCGTGCAGAGCTGTGACTAACGGGACCCTAGATCTTGTTGTTCGTCCTGGTCTTCTCCCTATTCGACTTCAGCGCCGATATCTTCGAGCCTCGGTGGAACGGTAATGCGATATCGACTCTGTCCAAGACCGCGGCTTCCGTCTTCCATGGCGATGCGACATTCACCGAAGCTGTGCTGGAAACAGCCAGCTTAGCAGTCAGCGCATTGAACGGGACCGGTGGAAGCATAGCGAGTACAGCCATGGATGAGATAAGGGAAAGGCTCACAGTCGAGTCCGCAACAGAAGCGACGGCAAGCGTGTCCAACACTACGAATGCATTCGAGTGGTTACGGAACATGACAGACAAGTGGCAATTCCGAATTCCGTGCTTGGACGTAGTCGTTCGATTATGATGGAGGGAACATATTATCACTGCAAAAGTAAGACGTTCGCATGAGGTCATGATGGATATCGAGAGCATTGGTGGCGTTTTGGTCTTGGGAATCCTTCAGGGTGCGCTGTGCATACCCTGCGAGCTATGAGAACATTGAAAGTGACAGAGGGATGTATGATGTTGAAGGGGGCCATTTGTGCCTTCCACGAAATTGTACACAACTGTATACATGCATCATTTTAGGCGCCATAGCACGTGAAAGCTTGGACCGCTCCACTTTCGTGGCTCGAGCTCGCGACACGACAATATTCATCTAGTGCCATGTGTCCTCATCGTCTGCCATCCCGTAGCATCGTTGCCATTCGAGATCGCGTGCTTTTGCGACGAAATTGGTCCGTATGCGACCAAGTCTCGTTTCCAAACAGCTTTGTGAGTTGTTGCATCGCTCCGCTTTGCTCCAATGCCCCACCATTCCATGCCACGTCCGACGATCAACCTTCCACTTCAGGCCAGCAGCTCCGACATTTAGCACTGTAGCATCGCCTTCGTACACATTGAACGAACACAGACCACGAGTTCCCTGGAATACAAGAGGTGGGCGAAGAGCAGCGCGGAAGTACTTCTCCATTCAAAACACGAGGCATTGCAGCAGTGAAGCTTCAAGCATATTAGCCAAGATGGCGACAGATAGAGACGTACTCCCGGACATTGTCAGACCGATTAACTATGCCATCTCGCTCAAAGACCTCAAACAAGGCGAGCCATGGACATACACAGGCATTGTCGACATTACAATAGAGATCAAGAACGCTACGAAGGAGATTGTCTTGAACACACACGAGCTCACGGTCCTTTCTGCAGAAGTGGTCACAGACTCTGGCAAGCAGTCCACTTCGGTTCAGGCTTCCAATATTTCCTTCGACGAGAAGAATCAACGATGCAGTCTTGCGTTCGACCAAAGCCTGCAGAAAGCTCCGAAGGCACTGCTATCGATTCAATTCGAGGGTGTCATGAACAACCATATGGCTGGATTTTACAGGTCGAAGTACAAGCCAACTGTCGAGCCGTCGAAGGGCGTAGCGAAGGACAAAGATAGCCACTACATGTTCTCAACACAGTTTGAGAGTTCAGACGCACGGAGAGCATTCCCATGCTTCGATGAGCCCAACCTCAAAGCTACATTCGACTTTGAGATCGAGATTCCACACGACTTGGTCGCCCTCAGCAACATGCCCGAGAAGAACGTCCGAAAGAGCAAGGACGGGCACAAGGTCGTGAGTTTTGACAGGACTCCAGTAATGTCGACATATCTTCTTGCCTGGGCATTTGGCGACTTCGAGTACATTGAGGACTTCACCAGGAGGAAATACAACGGCCAGAACTTGCCAGTGCGCGTGTACACAACAAGAGGCTTGAAAGACCAGGGCAAGCTGGCTCTGGAGAGTGCACACCAGGTTGTTGATTACTTTTCGGAGGTATGAGAATCTGCACATCATTTTGTCTTGACTAATAGCTAACAAGACTGCAGATCTTCCAGATTGATTATCCTCTGCCGAAAGTCGACCTTCTTGCGGTTCATGAGTTTGTGAGTCTGAGTTTCCTTGGTGTGCTGACAGTTCCTCTAGATAACGGCTGACGATCTTCGTCACAGCCCATCATATGTCCTTCCCGTCGCAGCGCTGTCATATGATCCAAACTGACCAAAGTTTCTAGTCACATGGAGCTATGGAGAATTGGGGTCTTATCACTTACCGCACCACCGCTGTATTGTTCGACGAGTACAATTCCGACCAGAAATACCGCAACCGTGTCGTATACGTTGTAGCGCACGAGCTGGCACACCAATGGTTCGGCAACCTGGTCACAATGGATTGGTGGAACGAGCTTTGGCTCAACGAAGGTCAGCAGTCGTTGCAGCTTCTCGAAAGTCCTCACTGACAATTGCTCAGGTTTTGCGACCTGGGTTGGCTGGTATGCTGTAGATCACCTGCACCCTGATTGGAATGTCTGGGGCCAGTTCGTGACGGACAGCATGCAAATGGCTTTCCAGCTTGACAGCCTTCGAACGAGCCACCCGATCGAAGTCCCAGTCAAGAATGCTCTTGAGGTCGACCAGATCTTTGATCACATCAGCTACCTGAAGGGCAGCTCAGTGATTCGCATGCTTGCAGCTCATCTCGGCGTGAAGACATTTCTGCAAGGCGTCTCGGACTACCTCAAAGCACACACCTACTCTAACGCCACGACCAACCATCTCTGGTCTGCTCTGAGCAAAGCTTCAGGACAGGATGTTACCACTTTCATGGATCCTTGGATTCGTAAGATCGGGTTTCCGGTCGTCACTGTCACAGAAGAGCCTGGTCAGCTCAGCTTCAAGCAGTCCAGATTCCTGACAGCGGGGGAGGTCAAGACGGACGAGGACAAGACTGTGTGGTGGATTCCGCTTGGCCTTAAGACTGGGCCACAAGCTACTGACGCACAGCGCGAGCCACTGACTACCAAAGCAGACACATATCGTGACATCGATACAGACTTTTACAAAGTCAACGCCGACCAGACTGGTTTCTACCGCACAAATCTTCCACCTCAACGACTGATTGAGCTCAGCAAGAACTTGGACAAGCTGTCTGTGCAAGACAAGATCGGGCTCATCGGTGATGCCGGAGCGCTAGCTGTTGCTGGCGAGGGGACCACACCCTCCGTTCTATCATTCCTGGAGGGCTTTGCATCAGAGTCCAACTACCTTGTTTGGAGTGAGGTCCTGTCAAGCCTCGGCAAGATTAGGTCGACCTTCTCATCTGACAAGGAAGTTGCAGAAGGCCTCCGTGTTTACACCTTAAAGCTCGTCACCACCGCGACTGACAAGATTGGCTGGGACTTCAAGCAGTCCGACGACTACCTCACTGGTCAACTTCGAGCACTTCTCATCAATACCGCCGGTCTTGCCGGGCACCCCACTGTCGTCGCTGAAGCTCAGAAGCAGTTCAAGGCATTCCAAGACGGCAATGAGAAGGCAGTGCACCCATCTCTCAGAGCCGCGGTGTTCAAGATCGCGATCAAGAATGGTGGTGAAAATGCCTACAAAGCGGTGCAAAAGGAGTATCAGACCACAACGTCCATCGACGGCAAGGAGATTACTCTTCAGTCCATGGGCCAGGTGCAGGACTCCGGCCTTGCATCAGACTATTTGAGGTTCGCCTTTTCTGGCAATGTTGCTATCCAAGATCTCCACTCGGTTGGTGCTTCATTGGCGAACAACTCAAAAGTTAGGAACGTCGTTTGGGAATATGTCAAGCAGGAATGGACACCAATACGTGAGAAGTTGGGAGGCAACATGGTCGTGCTCGAACGCTTTCTTCGCACAAGCTTGCAAAAGTATGCTGATGAGAGCATCCGCCAAGAGATTGACCAGTTCTTCCAGGGCAAGGACAACACTGGCTATGATAGGGGTCTGGCAGTCGTAAACGACACCATCAAGGGCAACGCAAACTACAGAGAGAGAGACCTGGACCTGACGCGAGAGTGGCTCAAGGCTCATGGCTATATAAAGTGAATGGCTCATACGGTTCCAGGATGTGTGGTACAGCTGCGAAGCACGGGCTCGATGTGGCTGAAAGCAGCGTTTGCTAGCATCGAGGATCGAGAGGGTGGCGTCCTTTGCCGACAATCCTCGTAGCACATCTAGTCCGAGGCCGTGGAATGCTGGGAAGGAGCATTCGATGTGTTCCGGACCAGCTGCCAGGCATTAGCAGCACCTCACCTCAACAGAAAAACGGTCCTTGGAACCAGAGCCAATGAGCAGGGCCGGCAAAGACGTTAGTCATGCTCAAAGTGAAGTTTGAGTGAATGCATGGGAGCGCAATATGCTCGAAGCGCAAGTAGCTCGTGTGCATTCGCCATTGACGCAAGGCTTATCACAAGTACGTCCATCTCATCTTCTCCCTCAAGCTGTCCAAACCATAGCATGTGTAGCTGGGGTGTAACCCATTGCCATATCGCAGAGTCGGCGACATGCGGGTCGACAAGTTTCGCGCTTGTAACAATTTGCTCAGTGCGTCAGACTATAGGTGTCTCATCAAGTGAAGATGCAGGAACGACGGGCCTAGTGCGTCAGAGTTGTCGCGTGACGGTTATTGTCGACCACGAGGACGAGCACGATTATAATTGCCACCGAGCTCACACATCTTTGACCACCTGGGCACGTTCGCCATCCTCGATTACCACCACCGCATAGAAATAGCACCCCCACAACGGTATCGCACCTTCCGCTCCTTCGATTTGCTTCGTGCTGCTTCGCGACCGCTCTTTCTGTCCGGCAAGCACCACTCGACAGAACTTCCAATTGACAAAGAAATCAACTTCGATCCTGCACGACCACATCACCGCACGCGACATCACGAACAACGTGCTGTACGACCACCGTCGAAGCTTTTGGCGTCTTAATAATACCACACCACCATCTTCCTGTACAATCAGCGGTATACCGCCACTAATTCCACCCTCTCGCCGCACGACACCGAGAACTTCACGACATGATGGAGTGGACAGGCTCACCGACCACAAAGACGTCCGCGGGCTTTAACATCTACGACGACAACACTGCGAGCCAGGTTTGGGCATTCACTTGCCCAGATCCTTCCCGCGAGCTTGCTAATCGTGCCCACTCGCAGATAGGTCTGAAGCGGACCTCGAGTGCAGCACCGTTGCCACTAACGACCGCCAAGTTCGCGAACCGCATGGGCCCTTCGCCAAAGGTACGTCCGCTTAAACTCGATTCTTCCGCGTGATACTTCTCCAGTATCCATCAAACACTTACACAATATCCTTACATTTGCTCTTCACACCCACTGACCCGACAGATAGTATCAGAACAACATGCCTGGCCCAATGGACGAACTCCTGGCCAAGCTCACGCAGCAGCAAGAGAACCTCGCTCGCCAGACGCGCGAGCTCGAGGAAAATGAGAACCGCAGCGACAAGTCGACTGCCACCGATCCATACGCCAACAACCCAAACCAGACCTTCTCATCTGATGGTCGCCCAGATGCCGCTGAGGTGATGCGCCTCAAGAAGGAACTCGAGCAGGCTAAAGAGCAGGTGGCGCAGATGAATCTGCAACTTAACCAGTCGCAGATCGCACAGCACACCATGGAACAAGCCATCGGCTCTCCCTTTCTAGGTGCCCAACGACCCGTTACCACCATGCCTGTTCACAGCATGATGTCAGGCGTCAGCGGCGTCTCTCAACCTAACCCATACCCACGCACCGCCAGCCCGTTCGAGCGCGGCAGCTTCAACTTGTCGCATCAGCCGTCGTAAGCTGCCACTGCCACTTATCCCAACATGCTTTCGAAGACAACGCTAACACTTCGCAGCTTCGAATCCATGCAAGGCGTGTCTCGTTCCTTCAATAGTTACACCGGTCAGCCGAAGTACGCAGCACCCACTACTGCTGCTTCGTTCCCGGCACCGCAGGCCATGCCATACGGCGCTGGCTACCAGCACCAGCCGCCGGTCGGCACCAAATTGTCCGGCCTATCACCCACTGCAGCTGAGTTTGGAATAGGTCGCAACAACTGGTCGATGGAGGCTGCACCACCCACATACATGTCTGCTGGTGAGCCGATGAATTATCGCCGTCTCCTGGACCGCAACATGAGCTGCAACTGGAAGTACATCGTCGACAAGATCGTCTGCAACAATGATCAGCAGGCCTCGATCTTCTTGCAGCAGAAGCTCAAGGTCGGTACTGCTGACCAGAAGTTCGAGATCGTGCAGGCCATCATCGAGCAGGCTTACGCACTCATGGTCAACCGCTTTGGCAACTTCGTTGTCCAGCGCTGCTTCGAGCATGGTACTCCCGAGCAGGTCATTTCCATCGCTCAGGCAATCCGCGGCAATACTCTCAACCTCAGCATGGACGCCTTCGGCTGCCACGTCGTCCAGAAGGCCTTCGACTGTGTGCCAGAGGAGTACAAGGCCATCATGGTCCACGAGCTCTTGCGTCGCATCCCAGAGACCGTCATCCACCGCTACGCTTGCCATGTCTGGCAGAAGCTTTTTGAGTTGCGCTGGAGCGACTCGCCACCACAGATCATGAAATACGTGAACGAGGCTCTTCGCGGTATGTGGCACGAGGTGGCACTTGGCGAGACCGGCAGTCTTGTTGTCCAGAACATCTTCGAGAACTGTCTCGAAGAAGACAAGCGTTCCTGCATCGACGAGGTTTTGGCCAGCATTGACGTCGTCGCCCATGGCCAGTTCGGTAACTGGTGCATCCAGCACATCTGCGAGCATGGTTCAATTCCCGATCGCTCACGCGCCACCGAGCACGTTCTCCGCTTTGCAACAGAATACTCTATGGACCAGTTCGCCTCCAAGGTGGTCGAGAAGTGCCTCAAGATTGGAGGATCCGACTTCCTCGACCGCTACCTCGATCGTGTCTGCGAGCAACGTCCCGACCGTCCACGTATGCCACTCATCGATATCGCCGGCGATCAGTTTGGCAACTACCTGATCCAGTTCATCCTCATCAACGCTGATGCTGAGCGCCGCGAAAATGTTGCTAACTGGATCCGCAAGCACATGGTCTCTCTTCGCGGCTCCAAGTATGGCTCACGCGTTGCCATGCTCTGCTGCAACCCAGCCTACGCTACCCGCCCAGGTCCTCCAGCAGGCCTCCCGATCTCTCGCAACAACAGTGGTGGCTTAGGAGGTGACCGATTTGGAGGTATTGGCAGCTATGGCGGCAACCCCGGTGACTACTCTCGCTCTTTCGGCGGTCGTGGCGGCTTTGGCGGCGGCGCATATCGTTGACAATACACCATCTATGGAACCTTCGATCTACTGCATCGATGCCGCAGGCAAATGCTCGACATAAGAGCAAACGAAGAAAAACATGCATGCTCAAATCTACTGCTGCCGCATGCATCCTTGTCTGCTCGCTTTCTACGCTAAGACCATGCTTGGAATTTCTTCACCCTCGCCACTTGGATGCGTGAGGCATTGCTACCAAGATTGCTATATCTTGGCAGCTCGGTCACCTTGAGCAGCAAGACAGGCTGGACCGGCTTGCATTACTTGCATCATCTTAGCCATCTGCAGGCGATGTTTTCCCTTGTTCTCAGACACAAAAGAAATCGTATGGATTGAGTTGCACTGCAGATGGACGTTGCTGATATGGCATCTGGTCTGTGAAAGAGATGGATGCAGCTTTACCGATACTGTGTAATAATTAGTGCTTAAGGTGTTAATGTTTTCCGATGAAAGAATGGTTACTCGCTTGACTCACTGCTCCCCTATTAGCTTTTTGGAGAGGTCGTCGTCGTTTCAGCCCTAGTACCGCTGACATCTGAAGATAAAGTATCATATCCGGACGGTCAGCTCCATCTTCACCAGAAGATTCCTCGTGAACTTCATTGACGCCAAGGAATTGACTTCCGAAGTTGATCCTGCCGTTACTAGGATCATGGTCACATGCATAAGCATCTTAACGGGTGGTAGTCTATGGGACACGATCGGGAGCAAGACACGAGTGACTTCCATTACTTCTGGAGCACATCCATGCAAAGCTATGACTAGGGTCGCGCTGGCCTCACCGAGAGCAAGATGGTGCGCAGACGAAGGTATAGAACAACTGTGAGATCGAAGTGCACTATGCCCCAACATATCGCAGAGACAGTTGCGCAGTGTGTTAAGCCTTCACGACACTTCAACACGGTAGCACTCCATAATGATGAGGTCGCGTCTCTTGTTCTTGGAGACTGCGCCTCGAAGGCCAGGCAGATCTGGGAAGACTTGCATGGCGGATTCCGGATGGCGTGAAAAGGCCCCAAAGAGCTTCTAGAACAGACGTGCTGGAGGCTATCGCGTCAATCGGACTGTAAGAAGGAGGGAAGTGTTGGAGTAGATACGTGTGCCGTGAAGCCGGTTTGGTCTTGAAGAGGATGCGGTCGGTGAGCGCAGAGGGAACAGCTCTTGTTGCAGATGGGCAAATGGCGTGTAAGGTTTGAGCCGCGAGGTTGACTTCTGTACATATCTTCATGAGAAGTGTTGAACTGAAGTCAAGCATGATCTGAGCTCCATGCTAGTTCGTTCGTGGAATTCTTCAATGCGTGCTTTCTGCGTTGTATGTGTCGTAGCAGCGGACCTTCTTTACACAGAGCCGTTGGAGCTTGCAGGTCCTAGTGCCCGCTTTGTTGACACCACATGCAGTATTGCTGCTCGCGCACTTCTCCCACAGACAATGCTAACACAACACGAGTGCGACAAACACATCAGTAACATGGAGAGCCTCGTGATGAGGCTTCTCGCTGCCGCGAGTAAAGTGGGAGAACCGGTCGCCGGCGAGCTAAAGGACATCGCCATGTCTTTGTCATGCTCGACTTTGCATGCCGGCACACACACCAAGCAACAGGCCACTCCCACTTCTTCTGGTATCACCGTCGCACGATCTTAAAGATTGAGCAGCTGACAGTTTTTAGAAACACAAGATCTTCCATGTTCCTCGGGCGAAGGGCCTCCTCCTATCTCTGAGGAAGTGGCCAGAATTCTGGCAACACTCTCTCAAGGTATCCTGACGCGATGGTTCTGTCCACATGAAGCTGAAGCCTCCCAGATTACCTCGAGAGCAGCACTTCAGCTTCACAAGCGGCTCCGCTACGAGCTCCGCCACCAGCTCAACAAGGTCTTCAGCTCGAATTGAACCAGACGCAGCCTTCAACGAAGTTGAGAACAAAGCGATCGCCATCTTCTGACATGGAAGACCTCCACCACAGCAAGCGTCTTCGAGCTATGCAATCGACTGGCGTTCCTAGTGCGGCTACTGGACTACCATCGCGTCAGCCTGTGTGCCGGGAGTGCTCGAAGGCATTATTTTTTGCGACTTGCGATCACACCTCTCGCTGCAACAACTGCAGGGTTCGAGGAGACGTCAGCTGCGTCTACTTGAAGTGTGAGGCTGGTGCATCGTGCTCGAAAGAAGCCTGCAGTTTGATCCACCCCGATCAGCATAGTCCTGATGATCTCCCAGTGTGGCAAATTGCTCGCGCGAAGTCTTCGCAGGCAGTCAACAATGCACTGCCGCCATCTACTTTCCACCGCGGCGCTCGTGCTGGGGTACGTGCCCAGCAGCAGCGTAGGGGACGAGAGCGCCGCGAAGCTCGTGATCTCGAACTTCAATTTCGTCTGCGGCGACAGCAGGAGAAGAACAGACAAGTGCGTGATCTACCAGAAGCCGTACAGCCCTCTTATCGCTGACATGCCACACAGAAAGCCTCCATATTGCCACGATTGGGGCCAGTACCTTCTGCGGACGCTTTTTCGCGTCATCCCTGGGACCCAGTCACCCGCGCAAATCCTGGTCGCGTGGGAGATAACTCCAACTTCCCACGCGGTGTACTCAAGTACGAGGATGACAATCGTTGATGCGGCTGTGTATGGGTTGGAAAAAGCGAAATCCGCGCAAGTCTACGGATGCCACGTATAGATGATTATGACCATGCCGTTTCAGGAGGATAAGGAGCATCTTGGCCTTAAATCTAACGGTTCTGGCTGGTCAGCATGCAAGTTGTCCTATGGTTATCAGCCCTGCATTAAGCGTATCATGGCGCATCGTATGTAACTACGCCAGTCATCAATGCACGCCTTTCGTTGAGGCTTGGCTTGTCCATCTGAGACCGCTTGCTTGGTCATTCCCGTCAGTCTCGGGTTCGGGCATGTCTGAATCACCGCAGAACGACCGATCCCAACATTCTCTCGCACCTCGCTTTCGTCCACGAAGGCAGAAAGCGTCTTGAACGTCGCGAACAACACGTCCCTAGAAAGGTGAGGTCAAAATAAGACAACGAACACCGCGGCTGTTCCAACAAGTGTAATATTGCCTACGGGCAGAACAGGGCTACGCGTTCTCTAGACTCGGGGAGACGCGGAGAGCATGGGAATGAGGGGTATGCAGCGTGTGCTGAAGGGTGATAACTGCGATTTCGCTCGTCCAACTAGCCATACAGTAGTCCTCGGTATATAATGCACTCGGTCAAGCGCTTGTAAGGTCCTCCAAGTGACTGTACTTCTTCACAGACAGATAACAGCGAGATCATTGCACCTGACGTAGGTTGAATCACCGTGAAGTCCAGAGCTAAGAGCGGGGCACCACATCCCACTCCAAAACCAACTCAACTTTTCTTTCACACCAAACATACTGATTCCACCTCATCACAGTATCACCACACCAAAAACACTCGTACGATACCTCACCGTTCCTCCAACAGCACTCATTGACTCTGTGCCAGCGCGATATCACATCATAATAGCAAAAATGGTCACCAAGGTCGGTCATTGTTGTAGCATACCACAATGGAAGAGATGAGCCCATACTCATGCGCAAGAAACAGGTCGGCATCAACGGTTTCGGCCGTATTGGTCGTATCGTCTTCCGTAATGCGTGAGTCGCGAAGAAAACAAAGAGCATATGACAAGTCGGGACTGATAAAAGTATAGGGTCGAGCACGATGACGTTCACGTCGTGGCCGTCAACGACCCGTTCATTGAGCCACACTATGCCGTGAGTCAATCACTGCCAGAGTGCATGCAGTCATGTCTTTTGAGCTTTCGAGAGCTCGGCTGACCACTTTCTACAGGCGTACATGCTCAAGTACGACTCTACCCACGGCGTCTTCAAGGGAACGATCGAGGTCGATGGCAAGGACCTGACTGTCAACGGCAAGAAGGTTCGCTTCTACACCGAGCGTGAGCCAAGCAACATCCCATGGAGCGAGACTGGCGCAGACTACGTTGTTGAGTCGACCGGTGTCTTCACCACGACCGACAAGGCTCAAGGTCACTTGAAGGGCGGCGCAAAGAAAGTCGTCATTTCCGCGCCTTCCGCCGATGCACCAATGTTCGTTATGGGCGTCAACAACAAGGAGTACAAGTCCGATATTCCAGTCATCTCCAACGCCTCCTGCACAACCAACTGCTTGGCTCCTCTTGCC
>KZ106587.1:0-62799 GCA_000504385.2 Exutisphaerella laricina CBS 326.52 | reverse complement strand
CACCATCCACTCCTACACCGCCACTCAGAAGACCGTCGATGGCCCATCCGCAAAGGACTGGCGCGGTGGCCGTACCGCAGCACAGAACATCATCCCATCCTCGACTGGTGCTGCCAAGGCTGTTGGCAAGGTCATTCCATCGCTCAACGGCAAGCTTACCGGCATGTCTATGCGTGTGCCGACCGCCAACGTCTCCGTCGTTGACTTGACTTGCCGCATTGAGAAGGGTGCCAGCTACGACGAGCTCATCCAAGCCCTCAAGGAGGCCTCCAAGGGCGAGCTCAAGGGTGAGAAGATACATTATCAAACAGAGGGCGTTGCAGCTAACTAACACTTTCCCCTAGGCATCCTCGACGTCACTGACGACGACATTGTCTCCAGCGACTTGAACGGGAACCCACACAGCTCCATTGTCGACGTCAAGGCCGGTATCTCCCTCAACAACAACTTTGTTAAGCTCGTCTCCTGGTATGACAACGAGTGGGGTTACTCCCGCCGTGTGCTCGATCTGCTAGCCTACATCGCCAAGGTCGATGCCGGCTCCAAATAAGCGATAAGCGGATCAAATGCTTTTTCTGACCTGATGATAACGAGAAAAAAACATCTACAGAGAGCGAGCTAGAGCAGGCCGCTGCACGATTGCAAGGGATTCGTGCGCGGCATTGGGTAGTGCACGATATGCCAGCTACTATCGGTAGATAGTCCCAAACGCATGACGTTTCACAATATGAGCTTGAGCTGTCTGCCTGTTTTCTCTAATGTAACACAGGTATCGATTCTCTACTTCATGCGAACATTGTCACGCCGATGCATTGTATACTATAACCAGCCAAGCTTCTTCGGGGCTGGCTTAAATGCCCGCTTCGCCTTCTTCTGCAACGCCTGCTTCTTCAAGCTCGCCTTCGCCATCCCACGCTTCGTGGCAGCAGCAGTCCCGTTCGTCGTTGCATTCGTCGGGTTTGGCGCATTCAACGTAGTATTATATACAGCGTCCTCAGGCAGCACCTGGAACTGCACAGTTGCATTACCCTCTCTAAAGGTACTCTTCGCCGTCCCCACAGTCTTATATTCGCATCCTTTACTGATATCTTGCGTCCCGGTCGACACGTCAAGACCATGGATTGAGCGATTGAAGAGTTCGAGCGCGAGAAGAGGCTGATAGAAGGGGACTTCGTGGCCGGATTCGTAGATTCGGGCGAAGGCAAAGTTGGAGGATTGTTTTACTGTTATTGAATATTAGCACATCTTTGGATGAGGAGCGCAACATCATCGGGTAGGTGCGTGCTTACCTTGACCATGAACGATGTCGTCCGATGTGGTGATATTAGTATAGCCTGCGTGCGAGAAACCTGGTGCGTTGACGTGTTCCGAGATGACTTCTCCTCCAAGCCAGTTGCAATTGTAATCGGCGTCGCCTGCGTATTGGATGACGTAGATGCCCTGCTCAATCAACTTCCTGACGGCTTCTACTGTTCCACTTTCGCGGTTATCGTCGCCAGTCGCGGTGAAGGCATTATACACAGTGTTGCTGCTCGTTGAGAAGTTGACGAACGCGCCGATCGCCTTCTGCAATTCCGGAGAGTTGAGGTAGTCCACATAGAACTCGTATGGAAAACGATCTGGCGTCAGTTCTCTGATGTCGTATTCGTCTCGGAGTGCTACCACATCCAGGACACTCTCGACCTCATTCGCGCATAGGGTGTCTGCAATGCTACATATCTCGTCGATACCGCGGGTGTGGCAGTCAACTGTTTGGTCGTAGCAGTTGCCTGGGCCGTACATCGCGTTGTACATCATGTCTTGTATGCTCTTGTTGAAGGGAGAGTAGTCGTACGTGTTGCCCGGGTAAACAGTGAAATTGTAGTAGGCGGCGTACTGTACGAGCGGATCGTACCAGCCGTTGCCGATTAGCACAGTCTTCAGGTTGATTTGCTTCGCACCAGGTAGTCCGCCATGGGCGATCAGGTCGTTCTGTGTCTCAATGTATTCGTTGAATATGGGACCGTAGTGACCGCCATAGCTCTCTGTTGCAAAGTTGAAGTCGGTCTTTGCATACTGAGGGAAGGCGCCCATGAAGCCTTGGAGAGTCTTCCACATCGACGGCGCTGCGTTGGCTGTGGTATTGGCAGTGTCGCTCGCATTTTGGGCAGAATAAGTACCACAATTGTAGTCTGCAGCATAGTCTGGGCAACTTGCATTCGGAAGCTGGACAATCGAGCTAGACGTCTGGTAGGCCGACACTGGAGTTGAGTAGGAGAATCCGACCTGAGCTGGATGATCGATAAAGATCATGTTGGAGACGTTGCTATCACGTGTTAGCACGGTACTGTGCGGCGACCAGAGCGTGTGTACTCACTTCCAAGCATATGGATTGTCGTAGACATTGCCATCGATGTCAACGCGGCAAGGACCTAGCTCTTCGAACAGCCCGATCATGGAAGAACTGCCAGGGCCGCCATTGATCCAAACCGTCAACTCCGCATCCTCTGGCTTCACGTGACGTGCTTCGAAGAACCAGAAGAAGACGTGCTGGTGCTCTTCAATATCGACATATCCGCTATAGCTCTTGACGCCTGGTGTCAGTTCGCATGTTCCTGCTGGCACTTCTTTCCAGCGGACCGGCAGGCCGAGGAAGCCTTTCGTTGTGGTCAGGTCTGTTGGTGCCGGCACAAACTGCGCGGCTGCAGTTGCTGCGAGCGTTAAGCAGAGAGCCGACGCTCTTGACAGCGGAGCCATTGAGAAGAAAAGCAGAAGGAACGCCCAATGCGGAGGAGCTCGCACGGCAGGAAAGAAGCACACGCACACTTGCCTACATGTACGCCTGCCGTCTACGCTATGCAAGCAGCCGTGCTTTCCCTCTGCACGACCGAGCGCGCGGCCAGGTGGAGTCGCAGCAAGAGATATGTATCGCACCTGCCCAATGATCCCACCTTGATACGCCCAGTCTGTAGTCTAGCGGCGGCAAGCAAGATCCGACAGCGGGAAACGTGAAGGTGCATGTTGTGATGTGGTGGCTCCGATGACGCGGGGAGCTCGCCTCTCCTACTGCAAACATACTAGACCATGCGCTGTGATGAGATGAGGTAAAGCAGAGATAGGCGTTGAGCTTGAACAGGAAGGTGCAAGTTGCAAGGGTGTTGGAGAAGAAGAAGAAGCTTGTTTAGAACTAAGTTAGTCGTGGTGGGGCGTGTGCCTGAGGCTGCTGCCAGGCTTCCATGTTTGCTCGGCAGGAACCCTATCTCACTCACCTTTCACATCTTCCACATCTACTCTCGACATCCTTAACCTCCGCATTATTGCCATCATCCTCTGCAAGCCCGAAACACGCAGATACGAACTTACATGCAGATGCCCGTGGCGTAAGGTTGTCGCTCGAGAAATGGTTCGAAGAGCGATTCCGCTTGCACTGAACGACGGCACGCTCCCTCCTCATACGATGAAGACTCCAGGCGTGTGCTGTTGGCGGGCAGTCGACGATGAGGTGTCCCATAACAAATGAAAGAGCATGTGATCGAGCAGTAGCGAAGCAAACCCATGAGCGACATCCGGCATACCATGGAGGGGGCATGATGGGATCCGCTCAATCGCAGACTCGACTTTCATGTGCTTCGGCAGTGTTCCTGGCTGCTGCGAGGATACTGTCCCTTGTCTTATGGTGCGATCTTACACTCTACATATCGCCGACGTGGTGAGAAACCCTCAATAGTAGCGCTCAGCTCGCTGGAACGCAACTATTTCTTGGTTCTGAACTGCTTCGTCAACGCCCACTGGCTGTTTTGGAATCCCGCATGAGCGCCAGTTCACTTTTTCGCATTCACATGCGCATGCACTGTGTGTTACTTCTATCAGACAGGAACTCGAACGCTTTCTGAAGCCTTCATTTGCTTCCCTTTTATTCACAACATTCTTCCTCCCCTCATACACAAGCTTGTCCGACCATGTCCACAAGCAATCATCACCTCCAGCATACCACCAACCACACCACGGCTCCAGACCACAAACGCGAAAGACGCGACAGTGATAGTCTGTTCATTGAGCAAGACGAACATGCCGGCATCAGTAAGTCAAGGAACCTTTCGACAACTCACGGCACTGACACTTGTCGCAGGTCCGAAGCGGACGAAGTTCGAGCATGAGGATAACCATGTGGAATCTGGTCGCGACCCGCGACTACTCGAGGACGACTACAGCATTGTCTCTGAGACATCCCAACCCGCCCTTGCAAATCAGCCACCAGAAGACACTGATACGCACGACGATAGCAGCATCGTATCAACCACCGACCACAGCTTTCGAGCCGGCTTCCCACACGTGGCTGCATATCATCGAAATTTCCCAGCGGCTGAATCTACAGTGACCCGGGTCTGCGATTTGGTCACGACTCGCATTGATGAGCTCAGAGCTGCCGGCTGGACAGACCATGATCTGGACCGGGTATACGAAGATCTCAGGGACATACGCATCCCATCAAGGAAGTATCCATCTCCTGGTACCATTGTTTTTTATGGCCCTACCGGGAAGGGTAAGTCATCGACCGCGAACTCCTTGCTCAACACCGCCAGAGGAGCGTTCCAGCACTCAGGATCAAGTCGCGGCACATTTGTCGCGCATGAGTATCACCCAGCTCCACAATCGCAGCCTCCAGGTCATATGGCCAAGGTTATATACATGAGCGACAGTGAAATAAGCAGGCAGGTGGCACGGTTCTGCTCCCACATCATCAAATACCTGCAGAGCGAATCTGTTGACGATGAGGATGGAGATGAAGACGAAGAGGCAGCTGACTCGGATTACTACACTCAGCGATACGAGAGCGCAGTGGAGTGTTTACATAACGCGCTCTGTGGCCACCCAAAGCTCGCTACGGAGAAGAAGGTCGACAAGTTCTTCAGAACTTTTTACGCGGAGCATTCTGACAAAGAGGATAAACGACAGGTAGTCGAACTCACGGCGAAGCTGATGCCTGCTATTAAAGACCTCATTGGTACGCGAGACCGCGTCGACAACGTTGAGACAATCACCGCGCAGGACGAACAGAATTTCCAGCAAGCGTTGACTGCTGTCACTCGCGCAAGCAAAGCCAAGCCTCCAGCATCACCCATGGGTTCGCCTTGGGCGTTCATTACCAAAGTTCAAATCTTCTGCAAGAGTGATGTACTCGATGTTGGCATCATCCCCTCCGATCTTCCTGGCATCCAAGACAAGAATCTCCACATCGTCGAGAGTGCCGAGCGGAATCTCAAGGAAAGCCGCTCGGCGCTTCTGTTCGCCGATCATGACGACCGTCTTCTTGCCAATGAAGTACTGCTTCAGCACTTGAAGACATGTGTCGACGCTGGCAAGATGAACAGCACTGTGCTTGTTCTACCAAAGATTGACAAGATGAACGAGTTCACGGAGGACGAAATAGATGATATGGATGAAGATCGTTCACAAGACGTCCGTGCAGCAGAGTCACGCCTTGGTGAGCTCCAGGGAATGATAAAAAAGAAGCAGACGGAAGAGTTGAGGGCGCTGCAAACCCGGAGCGAGGCTATTTACGATCTGAGCCAGGAGCTGAGAATTTTGGAACGGCAAGAAGCACATGCCAAGAATGCGAAAAGACAGGCACACATCAAGCTGCGCTGCGAGCAACTAACGGTAGAAGCTCGCGGTCTGATGAAGAAGGTCGACAAGTCGAAATGGGCGCCTGATCTGGCAATATTCCCGGTCTCTAACGACCAGTATCAACGACATATCACCAAGCTCGTTGGCTCTGAAGCGCCATTCCTGGACCTGGAGGGCACAGGCGTTCCAGCGCTTCTCCGCCATCTCTACAGGATTGCTGCCGCGGGGAAATCAGAGCACTTGACACATATGTGCCTTCACAAGCTTCCGTTACTTCTCAATGGAGCCGAGAGTATCCTTACCAAGTCACCATTAGAGCGAAAAGACGATCTACGGAGGATCATAAGCCATGCTGATCAAGAAAGTCGTGCACTTGCTCCGGGTGCGAAGTCGGATATACTGGAAGCTTACGACCATTACGTGGCTGGGAGGCTTGAGGATGAGATGGCCACGTTGTGTCGACAGGCCTCAGCTCTTGTCCGCAAGTCGACGGGTGGCAAGTGGGCAAGATACAATGGCGCTACTTTCGGCGCCGTCTGCAACCGGCAAGGTGCTTGGTTTTCGGTCAAGCCTGATCGGAATCACCACTTCAACCAGGACATTTTTGACATTGTCGAAAAGGTCCTCGTTGCAGCAATGGATGAGTATGGTGACCAGCTCGGCCGTGCCATCCAGGATTTCATCACCGCGCTGAAACACGGCTTCATCCAGCTCAAAGCACAACTGACTGAAGGCAGGGTTGTTGACCTGGGTAAGTTTGATCAGTTCATCGGTGATACCTTGGAAGACATCAGGTTCGGCCTGGAATGTCACTTCCAGGAGATGAATACTGAGTTTGAGAAGATGCGCCTGAACATGACGCTCAGACCGCCATTGACATTCTCGGGAGGCAAATCATGGCCTGATTTCATGATTGACGATGAGAAGGATGACGCGGTCAAGCAGCACATTGTCGGAGCGGCTCTGGTCAAGGTGTATGCAGACTGTCTCAGTAGCACGAATCCTGATCCCGAGCAAACGACAGCTGCTAAAGCTAAGAAAGGGCAAGGTCGTGGAAAGGCCAAAGGGAAAAAGGGCATCCTGACGAATCACCAAGTACGTCTTGCATCTATGGAAACCTCATTCAGCTCGGATAATCAGGACAACGTCTTCCGGCGTATGTCCAAGTTAGCCAGGGACAGGCTCGAGGTGTCCCTGGTTACGTGGGAGGCAGAATGCGGCAAGGTCGTGACTGACGGCTTTAGCAAGATCCTGCACGACTTTGATACTCGCTTCCAGGATCCGCCGGTCAAGACAGAGCAGGATCAGGAGTCTGTAGAGAAGCTGCGAGCTGTGGTCGCCGAGGCGATGAACATCGTGGAAGGACCGCTGAAAGACCTCGTGGACCAGTTCAGCGCGCCGAAGGTCGAGAGTGCAGACGACTGAAAGCAGTAGCTTGGGCATTAAGAGGGAAGCACGGCGGCAGGGACGAGATAGCACAGGGATGAAGACACTTGATGTTTACGTGCAGCACGAGACATGATCATACCCCAAAACGACTTCACATAGAGGCTTCACGTCTTCGATACTCCTCTAATCTGTCCATTACACTGAAACCATTCCACTTCTCCGTAGTCCCGCCCTCTAGCAGCGGCATCCCCGTCTGCTCTATACAAAAGCTCGCCGCCACAGTCCCCCATCTTGCCGCCTCGACCACATTACCACCACTTCTCACCAGCCCCACAGCCAACCCTCCCAGAAACCCATTGCCACCTCCCGTTGGATCAACGACTTTACTCGCATTACGATGATAAGCCGGTAACCACATCTCGACCTCAGGCGTCAACAACAAACACCCCTCAGCCCCAACTCTCACGACCACAGCACCTCGGCCATCAGCACCAATCCCGTGCTCCAACAATTTTTTCGCATGTTCTTCAACAAGAGCCTTATCAACACCATCCTCCGCATGTTTACCTCCAAACAACCCCGCCAATTCCTCGTGATTCGGACTCACTACATCAACGAAGTTCAACGCTTGTAATGTATTGTCCAGTTCGGAGGGAATGCACAGGTCTGGGACTGGTTCCCAGACGAAGAGCGGTTTCGGAACGTCTAGTGGCCTACGATTCAGGATTCCGGCGACTTGGTCGACACACCTCCCCGCGCCACAGATGAGGTGGAATGATTTACTGCCGAGTAAAGTGGGGGTTAGATCGTCGCCCGTGAGGCGGAGTTTTGGGGTTAGATACCTATACTCACATCAGTGTTTGTCTCCTGCAGCGATGGACAGATCGTCGTACTTGAATGCGCGATGTTCGTTGCCGGAGTAGCCGTTCCAGCCCTTGGTTGTTAGTCCATTGCGGGCGCGGATCAGGACGCCAGTATTCCAGCTTTCGATGGTGGCAAGGAGTCCTGGTGGAAAGTCCGTGCCTGCGTCGACGATCCAGCGTACTGTGTGCGATTTAGGAGGTGGCGAGAAGAGGCGGGCGCCAACTGCGCTGTAGGTGCCGGCGCCGCCTATGATGTTGAGCTTAGGGGTTTGGTTTAGTGCTGCGGGGGGTGGGTAGATGTCGTCTAGAAGATGTAGTTAGTATCGCGTGAGCTGGCTGTGATGCTGCTAGAGCAGACATACTGGTCTATGATCCCCAGCCGGACCTCACCATTCTCCTAAAGATACGAGACCAAATAAGAGAGTTGGAGTTCCTTACCTATGATGAACATGCCCAGAGTGACAAAGTCAGTGCCATCGTCGTGACTCTGGTCGGCCATGACTACGGTGCTCTAGCAAACAAGCAGGTTAGAATTGTCTGCAAAGGAGATCATGTTTGGCAGTGATTTTTCCTTAGAAGCATGTGAAGCTCGGAGGTCTCTGTGAAGGCTACCCCCTACCTGGGAATCTCGGCACGGGACTAGATCCCGGATCTGGTGGCGTCTTGGGCAGGGTTTAGCGGCGATACTCTCCCTAGCTACGTCTTGAATGGGGACGGGGAATCTGAACAGCAAAACATTCCATCTTGTTGGGCACTTCTCTTCCACAAACCCGCACTTGAAGAGGTGTACCCTGCAGCACAGACAAAGAACGGTCGAGCTGCAGGATTGCGCGGATCTGAACCAGGATCTGCGTGTCTTGCCCGCATTGACAGCAGCGGCCGGCCCTGAGCTGAGCTGCCATGGCTACTACCGGCAACAACATGAACAACTTGGGCACTCTGATCAAGAGGTTCGTCTATCTTCTCATTGATACGCATACCTGTACTGCAACATGGAGAGCAAGACTCGATATAGCGCCGGCAGTGGAGTTGCTGTTGTCTCACACGACAACCCGCTAACAGCACTGTGCCAAAGGCTTGAGGCAGCAACCAGCCGACTAGAAGACATCGCTTCATCTGCCTTTGAGCCATCCAGCGGCAATGCGTCCTCCTTTCCACCTCTGGGTGCCGGGGCAGCAGCGACGAAAGCATCCTCCAGCGAACCACAACTCCCATCCATATCACAGTCGACCAGCCAACAAACAGTGAAGGCTCCTTCCGATCCTCTACCGGCATCAATCAACGACATGGATGAGATCATTGATAAAGAAGTCCATGCGTTCATAGGTTCTTGTAAGGGTATCGATCCGTTGGTGGAGGAACAGGCAGGTGCCGTCGCAAAGGGATTCGCAGACCAGCGCAAGTACCTCTTGGTTTCCACAAAGGCGAAGCGACCGGACCAACAGTCCCCCGTCTTCATGGAGCTATTGAAGGACTTGCAGCAAGATCTGGGAGCAGCAGGCGATATCAAAGACAGTAACCGTGGTTCGCCATACAAGGAGCATTTGTCTATGGTCGCGGAAGGCATAAGCACTCTACAATGGCTGGTGCTGGATGGCAAACCAGCTGATACCGTTGCTGAAATGATCGGAGGTGCGCAAATGTATGGCAATCGTGTGCTGAAGACCTATAAGGAAGGGTAAGAGAGACGTGACCAGGAGGGGTTCAACAGTTGCTGATGACGTTGCAGTGATCAAGCACATGTCAAGTTCGTGCGATCATACTATGCCCTGCTGGAAGCCTTGAAGTCGTACATCAAGAAACACTATCCACAAGGCGTCACCTGGAACGCGAATGGCAAGGATGCGGCAGAGGCGATGCGCGACATCGATTCGGCACCGAGAACAAACGGCGTAACACCACAAGCAGCACCGCCATCAGGAGGAGCGCCTCCGCCACCTCCTCCACCTCTTCCAAACTTCGACAATCCACCTCCGCCTCCTCCGCCAGGAGGCGCACCAGCACCAAAAGCAGCAGGTGGCGACATGGGCGCAGTATTTGAACAGCTAAACAGAGGGGAGTCCGTCACAGCAGGACTCAAGAAAGTCGATAAAAGTCAGATGACACACAAGAACCCAACATTACGCGCAAGCTCAGAGGTACCTTCAGATCTCAGCAGGTCTAAGAGTCCTGGTCCGGGAGTGAAGCCCAAACCACCAAGTATGCGCCAAAGTAGCACAGCAACGCAGAAGAAGGAAGGCAAGAAAGAATTAGATGGCAACAAATGGCTCATCGAGAACTTCGACTCCCCATCATCGCCCATCGAGATCGAAGTCAGCCTTACCCAATCACTTCTCATCACAAAGTGCAAAAACACCACCATCATCTTGAAAGGGAAAGCGAACGCCATCTCGATTGACAATTCTCCGCGAACTCAAATCTTGGTCGACCATCTGGTCTCTTCAGTCGACGTAATCAAGTGCCCCAACCTCGCGATTCAAATCACAGGTGCTGTACCCACGATTCAACTGGATCAGGTTGATGGCGCACAGATATACCTTGGAGCTGAGAGTCTGGCAACGGAAGTGTACACGAGTAAATGCAGCTCCGTGAATATTGTGCTGCCGCCCGAGAAGGATGAGGATGACAGTAAGGAGGTGCCGTTGCCGGAGCAGCTAGTTACGAGGATTAAAGGTGGAAAGTTGGTTAGTGAGATTGTAGAGCATGCTGGGTAGGCGGGTTTGCACTGTATTGTGCTGCAGGATAGAAAGCTGTTGACTGGCTTATGAGTCGGTTTGTAGCGATAGAGATGCGGAAGTGTAACAAGATATTCTTTTACACCTGTCTGCAATACCGGAAGCGCAGAGGCTTTGTATGTTATGTAGCTTCAGTAACAACATCACGCCAAGTGGGGCTGCTCATGTAAGTACGCGCTGAGCGCGCTTGTGCTAGCTAATTACATACTGTAGGTACACTCGTGGATTGTACGTGCGGCATCGTCGTGTGTCGTGTTGTTCACGCTGCCCGCTATGATCTCCCCTTTCGTCCGACAAATCTCAATGACACGACAAGACCCACTAGAGCTGTGGGACGGCTCGGGAGGTCCATGAGAAGTTGTTGGTGGAGAGCACGAGTCCGGTCGTGGATCGTGATGTGCATTATCTCGATGTGATGTTGCAGATTACGGACTCGCGACCGGTGCAGGTGCGAGGTATGGGAGCGCTGCTGAGCGAGAGATTGCTGAAGACAAGGTGAAGATTACTAGCTTGAGCGAGCATATCCCGAGCTTTATTGCGCAGCACCGATTTCTGCTTGGTCCATTAAAGTGTTTGTTTTGTATGTAGATAGTGTCTCCCTGGGGCCGGCTTCGGTGGGCTTGGGATTCCAGGAGGCATAGGGGGTGACGGTACTGCTGCGCATCACAATGCGTGCCCATCTCACTGCGCCCGCCACCTGGTAACATCATGGCATCTTGCGCAAGCGTACAGTATCGTCAAGAGTGGCGAAGGAGGTTCTTGAGCATGGATCGATCTTCAAGTACCAGATGGCTTCTCATTGTCTCCTGCGCCTTTGGACACACTTTCTTGTAGCTCGCTGACGGTGGTGACCTTCGGCCTATCTTCCGTTTCGTTCGCCGGCGTGGCAGCAGCAGAGCGTCCCCAACCACTTTTTCGCTTCTCGGCAGCCCAACTGCCCCATGAACTAAGATATGTTCCAGCTCTCTGGCTAGCAGCAGCGACACTCGCTTGAGCAGCGTGCATACGTGCACCGCCAGCTTTCTCATCAGGCGGTGCAGCTGCCGCAGCTGCCCTAGCATCCTCGGATCGTTTGCGCTGCGCCTCTCGCATGACTTCGATATCGGCCCACACTTTGTTGAACGCTGTCGTGACCTGTACACGACCATCTGCAAGTCGTTTCCCAACCACCTCTTTCGTCTGATTGAACCTCTCATCCAGGTGCAGATCTGCCACTTGTGTCGCCAGTCGTCTTTGCACATCATCAATGGTCAAGCCTCCAGCCATGGGATGTCTCGGCTCCACAATGTCAAAGAGATGGTCATCAGTCGTGCGATTCCAGAGTTTGTAGTTTTCCGTCGGTCGCCATGCCTCCATGAAAGTATTGGAGAACTCGGAAGAGGGATCACCTTCCACATCTGCCAGGAGTGTTTTCGGATCACCATCCTTGTGCAGGACGACGTACTGGTGATATTTGCTCGATGACAGCAATGCTATCAAATACTCTTCAAATTGCAACCGGATAAACTCCTCGCTCCCTGCATATCCGTGAGTGTTAGGCCTTGTTGGATCGCTTTCGTCCCAAGTATCGTTCACATTCTGAGTAAGGAAATCGATCCAGCGCCGATCTGCTACTGACAATGCTAATGCCGATTTCAGAGTCGGGTTCAGAATCGTCACAGAGTCTTCGTCCAGATTCACAAGCAGATCACAATAGCGTTCTTTCTGCTGCAACAAGAGGCTATTCGTAGAACCGACTACATAGCTCTTGGTCTCTGCATCTGTGATCATGTCGAGCTGCTGCAAAGGGGTGTAAGGACCAAATAGAGAACCTTTGCCGAACAGTTGCAATGGCAGTCCGACATATGCGAGCAGTGATGTTCTATCGCTGGTGCGGACGGAATCCGACCTCTGTCGAGAGGTTGCATCCTTATCCATGGCAGGATCACCACAATCCTGCAGGCTCCGGACTAGGCCTGGTATGAGCGAAATCAATGCAAATTGTACTTGACATATTCGTTCGCAGTGCGATCCAAAGAACAGTATCTGTCTTGATCAGCAGGGCATACTTTCACAAGCCACGGCAGCACCTCACCTTCTGCTGCAATAGCAAGCACTTCAGCAGTATCAGGGTCTGATACCTGAATGTATGGAGCAGCTCTCTCAAGCTGAGCCCAAAGTACTGGTCGCTTTCATTCTCATGTCCATCTTGCTCCCGAACCAGACTCTCTTGAAATTGCTACGTCCACAATCAGCCCGCTACGCTCTCGCATGTGTTACCCTCCTCGTGACCACTGACCCACCTGCAGAATCTCAATATCTCTGAAATCCCTCTGCGCGAACCATGCGCTGGTAACAGCACTCAACTTCTCCCTCACAGCACTAAAGCTCTGCGGTTTGTCTGTGATCGCAACCACCGCCTTCTGCACCGCCGACCTCGTCACTTCCGGCGGTCTATACAGCAATTCCGAGCTGTCGATCTGGTGCATGCAACTGATCCCAAATACTGATGTAGGTTCAACGTCTTGTCCTGCTCTTGCTTTATGCACCAAAGTGAAATAGCTAAATTCCTCCTCGGACTGGTGGGCACCATCGGGCAAGGCCATGTATGGTATTAATTGCCAGTCATTCTCAGCAGAGGGATCACTGCCTTCTGCGCCGATCCAATGCTCGATCTCAGGGCCACGAAGATGGTGGAAGTCGACGACGCAGATTAGAGGTTGGAAGGAGTCTGTCATAGTGGACAATAAGCAAATATCGAGTATTATGTTATCCAGTTGCTATGCGATGCCATCGTCGACAAGGCGAGCACTTCCAATAGTGGGAGAAGCAGTGAAGGTGATACGTATTGCCAATCAATGGGGAAAGTTGTGTGATTGCCAGCGCATAGAGCAGGGATCCCTTGTGTAATTTCGAAGAGAAAGTCGGTACGCTAAGGCTGTGCCAACCATTAAGTGCACCACGACATCTACAGATCTTGCAAGGCCTAACGTAGATAGAATGTGGACGCGGACTGGCCATGAGCTGGGAACTGCCTCGACACGGATCGTAAAGCACAGATGAGCATTTTCAGACGACATCATTCTCTGTCTCATTGCATGTTGTAGCTATGGCGCCATATCCGAGGACAAATGCTTCCACCATAACTTCTTGCACTCCCTAACGCCCAATGTAAACTGTACAATGTGCATACTCAAGGCACCTAGGCCTTGTTCAGCTTCTCTGTTAACTCTGGAACCTTTTCAAACAAGTCTCCAACCAGCCCAACGTCTGCTACCTGGAAGATAGGCGCATCCGGATCCTTGTTGATGGCAGCAATGACCTTCGAATCCTTCATACCCGCCAAATGCTGAATTGCTCCAGAAATACCAGCACACAGATACAGCTGCGGCGCAACATTCTTTCCAGTCTGCCCTACCTGCAGACTATTATCTGCAAACCCAGAATCAACAGCAGCACGACTAGCCCCAATAGCCGCACCCAACGCATCAGCCAACGGCGGCATAATCCTATCAAATTCCTCCTTCGACTTCAAACCCCGTCCTCCTGACACAACCTTCTCCGCCGTCGCCAGATCAGGCCGATCACTCTTCGCCAAATCCTCACTAACCCACTCTGTGGGACAAGGCGCTTTCGGATCCGTCCCCTCTTCCACAGCAGCAGACCCCCCCTCCGCTGCGCCAGCAGGAAACGCAGTACCCCTTATAGTGACAATCTTCGGGTTATCCTCACTCTTCACCGTCAAGATCGCATTCCCGGCATAGATCGGCCGAACGAACGTATCCTCGCTCTCGATATCCGTGATATCACTAATCTGTTGCACGTCCAGAAGCGCCGCAACGCGCGGCATGAGGTTCTTTCCAAAGGCAGAGTGTCCAGCCATGACGTGCGTGTATCCGCCCTTCTTAATGTTTTCTACGAGGAGCGGGGCCCAGTTCTCTGGAAGTCCTTTCTCATAGTCTGCATTGTCCACATAGATGACCTTCTCGAGCCCGTCGATTTTCGCCGCTTCATCTGCCAGACTCTTGATGTTGGGTCCTGCAATAAAGCCGTGTATACTGCCTCCGAGCTTTTGTGCTGCTGATATCGAAGCGAGGGAGCCCATATTCAGTTTGCCCTCTCGTTGTTCGAGAACGGCCAGGGTGGATGCCAGTCTTCGAAGCGCATCGCGGGACATTGGTCGTATGGCAGGCGTTGTCCGTTGTTGTCGCAGACATGTTGCTACCTGCCGCAGCAATCCATTTCGTAGAGGCGCCACCATTGTGCTAGACCAGGACATGCAGGGGTGGTCTCAATGGTGAAGCAAAACAACTCACAGCGTCATGGTTGAAGGCGGCTTAGGATGCACAAGACCTCGGGACAAGGCAAAAGCTTCGCCGACGCCGGAAGCGCGAGTCTGAGTCCACATCATATGAAAGAAGAGAACTACATACGTACAGCACGTAGCATGCATCGGATTTTGCTCTATGTACTTGGAAAGTCTGCATTTATCATTGCTTCTAAACTCGCCCTTGCCTCGTCTGCCATAGCAGTCTCGAAGGCTTCTCGCTGCGTGCGACTAGCTGTTAGACTGCACCGCTTGCTTTGGTCGACCCGGCCGCATCCAAAAGTATTGACTAGATACCACATCATTGCTCATCATGTACTCGTTTCCACCCTCGCAATCAGAAATGCGACCTTTCGCCCACCTGTAAACCAGACCTCCGACAGGGTATGTGGGTAATCCTTTCGTCTGTGACGCCGAGCAACACTGATAAACTGATCCTCACTCGAAGGACCGTTTCTGCTATGCAGCAGCACCTTCTGGTATACCACCCGCCTCCCCGTTGGCAGAATCCACGTTATGGTAGTCGAGGATCTCGGAGTACCTGCATTCTGTTAGCCTCTGTCACCCTCGTGCTCCATTGCATTACCCACATCATTATCTTCCAAGTATCGACTGGTAGATCAGCATCGTTGAAAGACCAATCAAACTTCTCCTCTGCTTCCGGTTCGTCTGTTGGGTCGTGGTATGGCGAGAGGTATGGATCAGCCAGTGCCTCACCTGCCTTGACACGTTTCCGTGGATCGAAGACAAGCATGCGCTCGAGAAGCTCGATAGCTGTACGTGGTCAGTATCCCAACGAATCGAATCGTTCACCTTGCTCACCTTGAGGATCCGCATTCTTGAACTTGTTCTTCAATGGCTGGCGTTCGCGCTTGGGCAGTGATTGAACGAATCTGAGAGTCTGTGTTCATTCAGTCAGTATCCAATCACTGTAGTTCTGCAGGCTGCTACTGACGTTTTCGCTGCAGATGGTGCTGATAACATCATCTGGCGGTGTGCCCAAGAGCTCCGTAATGATTGAGAACTGGTTGACGTGATCCTTTCCAGGGAAAAGCGGCTTGCCCTCCAGCATTTCTGCAAAGATGCAACCCGCACTCCAGATATCAACTTCAACGTCGTACTTTTGCCACGTGAGCATGATCTCTGGTGCTCTGTAGTATCGCGTTGAGACATAGCCAGTCATTTGTGGGTCCTGAATACGGGCAAGACCAAAGTCGCAGATCTTGAGATCACAGTTCTCATTGACGAGGATGTTCGATGGCTTGAGGTCGCGGTGGACGACACCGGCGGAGTGTACATATTTGAGACCACGCTGCCATATTTTAGCACTGCCTGAATGTTTTTGCTGATGCCTGTGCACTCACTAGGATTTGGTAGAGGAAGTACTGGATGAATTGCTTCTCAAGCGGTCGCGAGGTAAGGAGTCGGTGGAGATCGGTACCGAGCAATTCGGTCACAAAATAACTGTGAGAAGAACATAAGCCAAGTTTGTGGTTGGGATCGACTCACCGACGTACATATCCTCCAGAGGAGATATGAAGATGTCGCTCAGGCTGATCACCTGCAGCAGTATTAGCCCCACTGCACGCAAATTTGTTTGTATATATCACGCAACTCACATTCTCATGCTTGAGGTGCTTCAGTAGCTTAAGCTCCCTGTATGTTCGCTTCGAGAGGACGGGTGTCGAAAAAGGCTTCATGATCTTCTTCACGGCAACCGCTTGTCCAGTGAGCTGATCCTTGGCCGAGCTGTGTTGTCCTGTGAGCCCGTGTTCCCATTACTTGCGGTTATTGCACAACGTACCATACGAGACCGAAAGCACCCATGCCCACCGGCTGCAGATCCGTGTATCTGCACTGCTGTCAGCACTTCTTCTCCTTCTCTGGCCCTCCATCACAAGCGCATCGGATAGTGTTGCGGCTCTGCCTCCGGACGTATCGCCACGCACCTGCTGGTGATCTCGAACGTTGTGCCAAAGATCTGGGCACGCACGAATTCCGCCATATTGGTCTACTCGACGCGCGCGAATCGGCTGATAGGTCGTGGTCGTCGGTGTGCGAGGTCGGTGTCGCAGGTGTCGAGGAAAAGATTGTAGGTAAGTGCTGTGTAGTGGGGTTGGCGCTTCAAAGCTCTGGTATGGCAAGCACGTGGAAGAAGAGATCCGCAACTTCCGAGGCCTTGTCGAACTACTTTGTCGTCGCTGTCGATGTTCCTGCTGGTATTGTTTATGGAGAAGTGTTTCCCAGGTGAAGGAATTGAGTGTACCAAACTTCGAGCGCACTGTCTCAATGTGAAGAGCGCGCTGTAGATCGTCGATGCAAGGATCGGCCCGTATTCAGTTCCTGATCGATTGTCGGAGCTGCTTCCTAGCACTAACACACACCACAGTCTTTGTTGTGAAGAATTGGAGGAGAACGGATCGTGAGAAGTACAGACTGACGACAACGAAAAGGTGAAGAACAGGGTGAACAGCATGCCGGACCTAGTACCGTACACAAAAACTACTGGTGCCGGGATACCACGCTATCGTTCGGCTTCCTCCCACCTGACAACCAAGACGAGCATCGCCCGATTGTCTGCACGTCCCTAATGACCAGCTGGAAGCTACTTGGGTTTTCCGGCGACTCTGGCATTCTGCTCCGCGGTTGAGCCTGCTGCGAAAAACCTGGCGGCACCTGTGCAATGCTTGAAAGCTACGCTATCTGTCTCACATGCAGTGCTGGTCTCCTTCTCCTGCCATACGTCATAACCACGCCTACATTGGATGTACACGCAAGACGAAGTAAAGCCGGGCTGCCCATGCTCCCGTTGCATCTCGACTTATACACAAGATCATACAGCGTATGACACCTGCCGCTGCGCATGCCGTTCAAAACATGTCAGGGACATTCACGGACCCGGAAACCTCAACCTCGATATCGGACACAAACATGGAGCTCGCGAGGCAGATTTATCAAATGCTTGCTTAGGCCGAACCTCGGGAAAATACGGTACTTTAGTGAGTACCTGGATGAATCCATTCCCGTGCTGAAGTCACTCAACGAGTCATGTCGCCAGGCAGAGTTCCTGTTCGTGATTTCTCAAAATTCGAGTTCGTTGTGTATCATGTGCATCGGCAGCCAGAAACAACACAAGCAAGGTCGACATGCAGCGTGCATACCCGTGCAGGCGCTAACAAGCGGCACCTAGCGATGAACAGTTATGCTACAGTACATGAAATGAGCATTGGCAACACAATATCACACAGTTTTTGTACCTTCCCGCAGGTTGAACTGTGCAGGCAGGGTCATCTTTTGCAAGATCTTGTGATCGACGCGTCTCACCTATCTTTGCTCGCGGTAGTTGGCAGACTTACCAGATGCAGTAACCCCTTCACCGTGACATGAGGCTTGCCTGGCTTGTATGTGCGAGCCACGTGTGATTTCTTGCGTGCACGATTGCCGAGTGGCGCTAAAATCATGAGCTATGCAAAGCCTTCTGCTCATCCCCCCTGGTGTCCAATATTGCTGTTGTGGCCAATAAAGACTGTGCTTACCAGACTGGTTGAGTCCCAGGTTATAAGATGGGGAGTCCGTACTTTCGCGAAGTGATGGCGGGCAGTTCAAAAATGGCTAGATGAGCGCTGGAGTTTTAAGATATGTGAAACTCTGATTGACGACGGCCAACGGAAGGACTGCAGCCACCAGGTCTCAAGCTTGGACTCAGAACGTTCGCCTGTCTGAAACCAGTGATTAGGTGATTATGTGAACTTGCACGGTCAGAAGAATCTGTTTTCTATGCGCGCACAGCGCACATACTCGAGATATATAGTATATCGGCTGCCAAATGGTGCAATATACTGTAGAAACTGGTATACAGCGCCGCCCTTTTGCACACCGCCACCGGGATAGATAGCGCCCAGGTGCTGTCACCAAGGATAGGTATACCGCTCTTGGCAGAGCATAACCTCTTGTCTCTGCGTACTCCGTAGAGGTATCACCATGCGCTGTACAGATATCTCAGTTTCACCGGGAGTATGGCGGATGCCAAGATTTAGGTGTAGCATCTCGCCCTTGTCTATGGCAATTGCCGAGGGCCTGTTCATCTGCGTGTAAGCCGTGAAGTGAGGTCCGATGTGAGTCAGCAAGCTTCCAGTCGTAGGTTGCAGTCGTGAGTGGTCGACGTTCCTCTCCGCTCTCTCCACGCTCCACTGCGCGGTAGCCGAAAGCTCTACTGGCAAGCATTGGCGACTGGGTTCAGCGTGCCTTACTTACACACCTGACTTCTCACTTGTCTGCGCACTCACCAGCAGGCTTAGCTGCGGTGTCGTGAAGTGTCGTGGCCGTGACTCGTCAACTGGCGGACTGACATAACGGCCACTAGCTTTGCATCTGGCACATCATTGGCGCGAACACCTGTCGCTGATGCTATGTTATGCTTTTTCTTTGTGCACCTCGTAAAACCGGAGCCATCATTATTGCTCTCTTCTCACCGAATCGAAGCCTGGTGCCGGCGGCTTGAGCTCAGACGGCACACTCCCGGCTCAGAGCACCACCACCACCGCACTACACCGCCCTGCATCCACCACCACCCGGCACAAACGCGACTTCAGGTTATCATTCACGATACAGTAGCAACATCAATTGCGTAGCTGTCTGGTCGACGTGCGGCGGCCCCGTTTAGACGCCCGATCAGGAAAGGCCGCATCGCACAAGGTCTAACAAAGCCACGAGTCTCGCTGCAGCATTCCGCACCGGCGGCCAGCTCGCAAGCATCCATCCCTACCGCAGCACCGAGTACCTATTGTTCCTGACGCGTGCTCGATACGAATACCAACCCGGCTTCTACACGCGGGCGTGGCTAAGCCCACGAGGAACATCGGTTTGAGGCCTCAATAGCAGGCGCCTGAGCTCACTGGAGCGGTAAGGCCGTCCCTATCAAGATGGGCGCTTGCATGAGCAGCGGCAGCAACGAGGATGGTGAGCAGAAGAAACGCAGCCAGATGATAGATCGCACATTGGAGGAAGACTCCAAGAAGCTACGGCGGGAATGCAAGATATTACTGCTGGGTATGCTGCTTCGCACGGCCTGTGTTATATGTAGGCAATGCTAACAACTCTTACAGGCTCTGGAGAGAGCGGAAAAAGCACTATCGTCAAGCAGATGAAGATCATACATCAGAATGGTTACACGCAAGACGAGTTGGCGTTGTACCGGCACACCATCTACAAGAACCTAATAGATTGCGCAAAAGCACTGATAGGCGCCATGCGACAATTTCAGATCGAGGTCGAAAATTCGGTGAACCGCCAACAATGCGAATTCATTATGGAGTACGTTGTCGATCCCGATCCACAACAACCGCTGGATCCTAGAGTGGGCGAAGCTGTCGCCAGTGTATGGAAAGACAACTGCATACCCAGAGTCTTTGACCATCAGAATGAGTTCTACCTCATGGATTCGGCACCATAGTATGTCGTAACGATCTCGATCTAGACACGGAGATACTGACGGAGGCAGCTTCTTTGATGAGGTGACGAGGATAGCAGCACCCGACTACATACCCACGGAAGCAGATGTGCTACGAGCGCGAACGAAGACAACCGGTATCTATGAAACAAGATTCCAGATGGGCCAGCTTAGTATACAGTACGTCACCTGTCTCTACAGCCATGTATGATTCTGACCTATTGCAGCATGTTCGATGTTGGTGGCCAACGAAGTGAAAGGAAGAAATGGATACATTGCTTCGAAAACGTGACATCGATCATATTTTGCGTAGCGCTCAGCGAGTACGATCAAGTATTGCTGGAAGAAAGCAGCCAGGTGAGCACCACAATCGCGATGCTACAAGAGCTTGAGCTGACTATTATCAGAACCGCATGATGGAATCTCTTGTCTTGTTCGACTCGGTCGTCAACTCGAGATGGTTTATGCGCACGTCAATCATTCTGTTCTTGAACAAGGTTGATCTGTTCCGGGCGAAACTCTCCAAGTCACCTCTTGGGAACTATTTTCCGGACTATTCAGGTGGCAACGACGTTAATCGCGCAGCCAAGTATCTGCTTTGGAGATTCAACCAAGTGAACCGCGCACACCTAAACCTCTATCCTCAGTAAGTGCTCTCGGGGACCGAGACTAATCATGACATACTGATTCAGGTATAGTCTTACACAAGCGACCGATACATCGAACATCCGTCTCGTCTTCGCCGCTGTGAAGGAAACCATACTACAAAATGCGCTCAAAGACTCGGGCATTCTGTAAACAAGACATACGTTTAATAAAGGCATGTGGCGCACCATCTAAGCTTCCACCTATCCGATGTTCAGACGCAACAACATTGACGACTTTTACTTATCTTACCACACTTGGGTTTCATTGGCGAGCGGGCGTTTACGCGGAGTAAGTGGCGCCTCACTTGCTGAGCGCGACTCGAATGCGGCAGCGGCGTCCATGGTTAGGGGGGGGGAAGGTGTGCCGACAGTCTTATGCTATCGGACCAACGGCGGGAAGGGAGCAAGCATGGTACTGTGTCTTGTGTTGTATTCTGAGCACGACTTATGCTCCCGGGAAGGAAGTTGAAAAAGCTGGTCTTTAGCGTGGCGCATCAGCGCGCTTCGGAGTTCTTCGCGACACAATTCTCTCTCGAGTGGGCATAACACCGCAACAGCGCGCAAAGCGGTTCCCCCAGGCTCGTACAAGAGACGAGCAGGGCGACTGTGGAAGGGTATTGTTTGCCTCGCCGTGCACTGGTGTCCCACGTGGCTATCGCAGAGAGGCAAGGGGAACAGTGTTAAGACACGATCGTTGTCACGAATAGTGCAGGCATTATCAGCAAGCATGGCGGGTCTCTGGATCGTAGATTATGTCTTGGACAGCGGAAGGCGGTATGTTCTACTTTGTATACGGCCCGATTAATATGGATCTATCACTGTAAAATGTGCCTATTCACATTCTCTGCGGGAGAAGTCGACGCGAGAGGCACGTTCCATATGTCGTTTTGATCTTCACCAAGGATGTGCCTTACAATTGGAACCTCGTTCCTGCGCCGATGATGTCGAGGTTGGTCAAAGCTCATAGCTTCGATCTACAACTCGTCAAAGCTTCCAGTTCTTCTGCGTCCAATTCATTCACATACAAATTGTACATACATGCAATTTGAGATGGATAGTCCGCCGCTGGCCAATCTGTCGCTCACACACGTCCGCTACAATCCCGACGATCCGATATCGTACATATGCGCTCACCTCGCGCTCGTGCCGCAAGCTCTCATGATTGCATATGCTTCGCTATTATGGGCCACTCGCGAAATCGAAATACTTCTCATGTTCACCGGACAAATGGGATGTGAGGCATTGAACTGGGTTCTGAAGCGATACATAAAAGAAGAGCGGCCGACACGTACGTGCCAAATTCAGATAATGCAACATATAAGCTGATCATCCTGGTGGACTAGAAATGCTGGGCAAAGGCTATGGCATGCCCTCTTCTCACGCGCAATTCGTCGCATATTTTTCCACTTTCCTGACACTCTTTCTGCTGTTCCGGCACGACCCTGACAACCACCTCAATGCCTCGAAGACGCACCTCCCGACTCCGTTTTGGCAGCGATTGGCGCTGGCTGCGTTGTCGTTGCTCAGTGCTGCTGCTGTTGCGCAGAGTAGGATCTACCTCAACTATCATACGCCGAAGCAGGTTTATATTGGCGTTGCAACAGGCGTGAGCTGTGCTGTGGCATGGTTCGTGGTTACCAGTGCAGCGAGACGATACGGAGTTGTGGACAGGCTACTTGATATGCAGCCATTGAAGTGGCTACGATTCCGCGACCTAGTTATAAATGAGAGCCTCGAAGATGCTGGATGGCACAGATGGGAACTTGCAAAGCAGAAGAGAGCGGAAGTGCTTGGGAACAAGAGGAAGTGATTCGAGAGCCCGATGTTCTCGAACTCAATACGCAATTCCCGCTCATACATCATGCTATGTCACCAAGCCTGGCCTGCTATGTCTCCTTGTCGAGATGCCTACGGGATCCCATCGATCATTTCTACGACTATGCAGCACGACACCGGGATATATGATAGTGGGATTTGTTCTCGTGCAGCATCTGCGTTGCCCCACCAAGTTCGCCATCCACTTGTAGGAGACTATGCTTCCTGAGTTCTCCGTGAGATGATGTTGTTGCTCTAGCAATTCATCAGCGGCGAACCCTCAACATTTGCAGGTGAACATACTTACAGCTCATTTCGAGACCCAAACTTGCGCCAAGGTCGACGACTTGATCTGAATAGCTCTTGCTGCCGCCTGCCGTTCACCTGGCGATCGGTAGTCCATGCTCTTGGTACTCCTGCGCATGTTCAAGAAAGACTTGATCAGGTTCGTGGTCGAATTCGTTCTGGATTGACTTGTGGTGGAAGAGCTATCGTGCGAGATGCCTCCAATCGACAACATCCTGGACGACCGAGGGCGCGACTTGCCCAGAGTGGACACCTTCGAGTAAGTTATGGTGGTGCTTGAAATGGTTGAAGTTCAATCTTGGGTGATTTACATGCTGGACTGGTCAACTTCCAGGGTATTTATCACTCTCTGGGTCCGAATGCTCGGCGGAATAGACATGTCTTCTTTCGAGGTGCGAGCATACTATATCGCGGCATAAATCATGCCGGGAACGAAAAAGATTTAAACTCACGGCATAATAAATGTTCTTCGACCAATAGAGGTGGGGAACATGATCGGCATCCAACGGATTGCGGAGTTCATCGGAATCGCCTTCAACAATCTATTATCTCACATTATTCCGTGCTTCACTCGAGGCGAACATTGTTTGACTTACGACCACGTAACAGCCTCTCAACCATGTCCACGCCACAAAGCCGTCGGAACGGCAAGCAAGCATCCTGCGAGCCATGTCGGAAAGGAAAAATTCGATGCGATCACATTGTATGCCGGAAGCTATTTCGCAACTCAATTTTCGGCGTTAACAACTTGCAGCGCCCAACATGTGGTCGATGCCAGCGCCGCGGCCTCACCTCACAGTGTTTCTACCATCCAGCACCATTGACCAAACCTCGTGGGACCACCCGTGCGGCCGGGCCTGATGTGTTCGATTCGCGAGTGGCTGCACCGAAAGCCGTGACGTTGACCAATGCCGTCACACAACATAATGCCCGTGCAGACATCTCGAATAGTAGCCCACACGTCACTCGAACTCCTCAAAGCACCGCCAGCAGCCATACCTATGGCTTTCCTTGGCCGTCTTCTTGGTCTTCAGGGCCAGAACAACACGAAGGACAACGATCTTTGTTTTGGAGTATACCACGAGGTACAAACGACGATGATGCCGAGGAAAGGCTGTCTAAAACCAAGGAAGTGCTCATGCTCCTACGACACTTCCGCTTCATGCAAACGTTGATTAATGAGTACGCCCGAAACTCGCAAGCATCTCTAGTGCCACAGCCTATAGCTATATCTTTCATGGATTCTCTTGCGGACCTGGTCACGACCTACGCATCAGTTGACGACGTCAACGGCAACGACGATGGCTTTCTACAAATGACCAAGACTGTCCTTCGCGCAACGTATGCACCCGTTGCACCAGTGACAGATCTTGCTAGCTTTCTTTCAGCATATAGTGGAGAGAACATGCGTCTTGAGACCATTGGGCTCCTCTTCACGCTGTCTGCTACAGCTTGCCTCCTCGGCTTGGCTAGAGATGATCAAAAGCATACTGAGTTTGTGCAAGACATGTACAAAGCGAGCACGTTGATCATGACTTTTGTCCGGAACATTTCATCTGAAATCAACGACGTCGTGCTCTGGTTGTCTTTCGAAAACCTGCGCTTGACAACCCACACCGAGGGCGACTCAAGTATGTGCTGACGTTCCTGTCATTATAGAGTTGCTGACAATCGACGGTATAGGCCCTTTAGTCTGGCGACGACTTGGCAATGTCACGACAGACATCTTCGCGGCAGGGTACCATCGTGAAGCTAAGAACACCTCCAAGACACCCTTCTTCCTCGCTGAATGTCGAAGAAAAGCATTCGTCGCAGCATATCAGCTGGACAAGTTCATCGCTACACTACTCGATCTACCGCCTCGCATCCTGCGGCGCTACTCTGACTGCCAGATGCCGCTGGACCTGACGGATGAGCAGCTGCTCTCAGAGGGAGAAGAGCTGGCTGCAGCACGGGCCAGATTGACTCCAGATGGCTGGAATCCAGATCTGAAATATATCCCATCTACATGGCAGCGGTTACGCTTCCTGCTTGGGATGCTACGTGAGGATATTCTTGAATATCCTTTCTTACCATCAACGCCAGAGAACAACGCAAAGCTGAAGTAAGTCCGCCGAAACTTGTTCCTATTTTTGGCTAACGCTATGTTCAGAGACCTAGCAAGGCGTTGTGACGAGACGTACGCATCCCTGCCCGCTCACCTCCAGTATCACCCTGATCGCTGGAACGAAATCCCTCCACCTGCTTGCCTCATGCTAACAGTAATGCGCCTCAACTACCTCCAAAGCTGCTTCCAAATCCAGCGCTTGCTCGAAGACACCGACCCGGATGCTTGGCACGCCCTGCTGCGAGTCTCCGCTGAATCTGTAGCCACAATCCTTCATATCGGAAACTGCCTCAACAAGGCAATTTGGATCCGCCACGATTTCCCCTACATCGTAAGTCCAGTCCCTCCCAGTGCTAGCCAACAGAAAGAACTAAAAATTCACCCTCCTCTCAAGGTCCTCGCCTACGGCCTCCCTTGCGCAGTAATCCTAGCCTACGCCCTCCAAGCGAGCTTCCGTGAACGCCCAGGAGCAACCCTCCCCTCAGATCTCAGCCGCTCAAGTCTCATCCGCCACTTATCGGTATACGTCTCACACCTCGAAAGCATCAACGACGAAAGTGATCGTAACAGAAAAATATGCAAGCAAGCTTCGCAAGCTATAACGCGAGCATTGGATGAAGTGCTTGATGCCCCTTCTACCGTTCAGATTCAAACGCTGCCTACCCCGAATGAGAGTGATAATGCTGCGCTTGCTACGCCGACCATGACAGCCTTGCCTGATGTTAGCATGGATGTGGATTTGTTCCATGCAGACTTGTTAGATAATTTCGATCTGTCTGCTTGGGTCAAGAACATCGATTGGGCAGGGACGGGAGGTGAATGGAGTACGTTCTAAGGACTTCTCACGACGTTGGGACTTCTGTTACGTAGCCATCAGAGCTATGCGGACGAATACCCCCATGCCTAATCACTTCTTCTTGAGATTCTTATTGAGCATGCGTGCTGCCTCTTCCGAAGACGCAATGCCAATATGCTGGTACTTGCGCTTGATCAATGCTCCGAGGACAGCCCTTGTTGCAGAGCTCCCGTTGTCCCCGATGACCGCATCTTTTGGTTCGTGACATACGATGAATCTGCAGTATTTCTCGGCATTGAGAACGGCCCACCCAGCGAACCATTCTACCAAGAACTCTATAGCCGCTGCTTCGTTCCGCTCCCACAAGCCATCGAAGCTAGGCAGCAGCTCGGGAGCTATTGACACCAAATTGGAAGTCTCGCACGGATTATCGTTATTGTCGGGATCCTCGTCTTCAGCTGGGCAGAGCTTGCAAATCAGTAGGTAGAGGTGCATCCAACGGTCGTCTTGCCTGCCGCGCTTAGTACTGCTGTCGATTGCAAGCTTTCGTAGCCAAGCTTTTACCCCCGGACGTGCCGCTATTCGGCTGGTCTCCATCCCATCTGGCTTGTGGCTGTTGGCCCCTAAGAAAGCCTGGAGCACTTCGATAGCCTTTTGCGGGTGGTAAACAAAGGTCTCGTCGGTAATTAGCACGACAGTGCCATGAGGAAACAGACGTTCGCAGCTCCATTTCAATGCTCTGATACTCTCCAGTGACGTATCGCGTTGCCTGGCAATGGAGAAAACTCTTACCCAGCCTGGGCCCAGAAGACTGTACAAACCTGGAATCTCCGATAGAGGTACGCTGGGATGTAGCACTAGCAAGCCATCCTGCTTAGCATGTTGGCCGCGAAAGTAGTCCCAAGCGCCTACCATGCCAGAATGATAGACTTTCAGTCCAACTCCCTGAAAGCACTGCGATAACACTACAATCTCGGCGTGGTTTGTTTGTGGTATCATCAGGAACACTGCATCTTCACTCGGAGTCTCGGACTGCGTTCCCAAGCTGTCCTTTTTGAACCGGAGCAATCGCTGCAGATCCAGACCGGCTAGCAGCTGGGCTGCGCGAATGGCAGAGTTAGCATGCAATTTGAGCTCCTTAGTGACAAGCACGACGGCACTATCAGGGATAGGGTCGTGTATCTTTGGGAAGGCGCGGAAATGTAGAGCGCAAGAGCTCGAGAGGGACGCCCCACTCTGTTCTAGGTACTTCCACCTGTCAGCTCTGCTTGGCCAGATCAGGATCTGCACGTCACGCCCAGGGATGTCAGCGAGCATGCCGCTGTCGTGTCTCGTGAGAACTTCAATGACGGCTTCGGTTTGTGAAGCGTGCTCGACAGCGGGGATTACGCCTCCAGCAGCACCTTGAGAGGTGCACAGATCATCCCAATAGAAGTGTTTAAAGTCCAATGCTGCGACCATGTTTCTCACTTGTAGTACGGGATCTTTGCCGAGCAGCTCTTCAAAAGCTGGGTTGATGGCGAGTTCCAGCTTCCCTCGCAGCTGCAAAGGTTCGTTCTCGCCGTCAAAAGTCAGCTGCAGAGTCGTGTCGATAGTTATCTTGGCTGCGCTAGGTCTACCAGGTGGGTACTTTGGGTCACCAGCAGAAATGGGCACCGGTGAGCGTACTGTTGGCAGTCTATTCACAGTATCAACCTGTAGCGGCGGCGGCGGCGGTAGTGGAGGTATTGCATGAGAATGGTGCGGCGCTGGTGGCTGAAGCGTCCAAGAAGCACCTCTTTTGAACGTACCTGGCGGTCCAGAGTATATGCCCGTATCTCTGTGAGCGAACTCGCAAGAGTTGCCCCTAGTGCAACTGCCTTGGGTCCACCAAAAGTGGCACATTGTATCTCCCTTGCGCGCTACCTGTCCAGCATTGCCTGCAATAGTGGATGGAACAGCATTGACTGTAGCAGGCGAGGTTGGAAATTGCCGTGGCCCACCTATGCCCACGCAGCTCGTGACTGTCTCAGGTGGTAACGTAGGTGTTGCAACCGGAAGAGGATCTGGTGCGCGGTATCCCGCTGGTGGCTCGGCCGTGATACCGGTGTGGCGATGTGCCAACAAGCAGCTCTCTTCGGTCTTGGAACATGCTCCCTTGTCCCAAAAGAAGCAGGTCTTGTCCTTCCTGCCGATTCGCCGATGCGCAAACTGACATGTTCTTGCGTTTTCTCTGCACCCCATGGGGCCCTCACCTCCTCGATTCCAGTCCGGACAAGTCTGATGCTTGACTCCGTTTAATCCTGATGCGGCAGATGCCGAGCCAGGTTGTCCCACAACAGTTACTGCACTCGTCCTCGCGGAAGGCACAGACGATGCTGGCGAAGCATGTTGAGCAGCTAGCTGAATGTTCTCAGCTGTGCCAGAAGTGTGAAATGATGGACCTAGATAGCCTGGAGGTGGTACTAATGCCCGTGCTGGTTTTTCAGGGACCGTCGTCTTGCCGGTCTTGGGATCCACAATAGTTAAGGCGCTGAATTCGGGTGCCTTTTCGTTGCGACTGTAATTTCGGAATCTGTTCTGCTGAGCTAGAGAAACGAACTTCTGGCCATCTGAGTCTTTAGGGGTTTCGCCAGAAACTCTCTGGCGCGCCCTTCTCTTCTTGTCCTTGTCCCAGCTAGCAAAGATATCTTTTGCTGCTTTCCTAGGGGCGTTTAGCATGAACGCTATCGTCTTCGCAGTTGAAGGGGCGCTCTTCCTAGCAGCACTCGGTGCCACGGGCTGTTTCGATGGGCCATGTTTTGGCCTTGATGCTATGCTTGCAGCTTGGCTTCGTTCTTCATTCGACTTCGTATTTTCTTTGGGCCTTGCTTTGCTGTTTGCGGTATTCTTTGGCTTCGATATTGGAATAGGTGTCTTACTAGCCATCTCGTTGGCGTTTCTTCTTCCAGGTAACGTTGATGATGGCGCGTGTTGTTGAGTCGGACCATAATCTCGCAGTTCCTCGAACAAAGAGTCGCGAGAGTCCTCACTAGACGACTCATCACTACCATACTCTTCGCTTGAGTCCTCTGATCTTGCCTTTAGTCTTCTCTTGACTTTGTGCGCAATGCCTTTTCGCGTCACTTCGGGTTGCTTGAACCTCTTCTCTGCGGGAGATGCCTTCTCGTCGGCGCGCCTGGCTCTCTTGGTGCCAGTAGTGGCCCTTCCAGCAGTGGAGTCTACTGTGTCATCATTATCGTCCTCTGTACCGTCCGGTGACGCACTGAGTCCACGTTTCCGACGCTTGGCTTTCCGACGACGCTTCCGATCACGACTGGCGAGCTGCGCATTGTATTCAGCTTCTTGCCAATCTTCTTCATTGAAAGGCTGCTCTTCGCCACGTTGGATTCGGTTTTTAGCAGTCTCCCATTCTGGAAGAATTGCTTCGCCGACAAAATTCTCAGCGGGTTCCCACGTTGCACGTTCCAGTGGATATCCTTCCCACTTGATCAAGTATTCCGTGTGACCGAACTCCTCGTTCTGCTTTTCGCATAATATCCTTTCCACTGGGTAGTCGTCCCTTGGCTCGGAAGAAGCCGTCGAATCGGTGGCGATTGAGTCGTCATCTGAGTCTACCAGGAAAACCATCACGCTCAAGCGCGCTCCCTTTCGCATTCACTTTAGGGATTCATGACATAGTGTTTGGACGTTGTTTGTGCTGTTTGTTATGGGAAGACGGGAGAGGCAACGAGCGCGCGGATATGCGGCGGGGTCCCGCCCTGCGCTAGCAAGGGTTACTCTCTTTGTTGTAGGAAAGAGCTGGCTTACGTAACAACATCATCGAAAGCGAGCTATGAACCAAATTACTACCTGTGAATGGAGTGGCAGCTGCAAGTGATGTCGCTCGCGGCGAAGACTTCCAGAATCTAGTCTCTGTAATACTGCTTATGAAAGCGCATGTCACACGTTTTTCAATTACTTCGATAGTACAATGAATCAATGGTATCTCGTATATCGCTATGCCGCATCACTCGTAAGAGTCACAAACACAGACTGCTTGCTATCCTGCGTCGCGTGCGCGTCAACCACCTCGCCGTCGACGGCACAGCGACGACAGTCCTGTCGGGGCCCGAATGCAATTATCGTTCTCCAACTGCTTCCAAATGATAGGACACCTCCCCCAAACGCAACAATGCTAAGTATATGTACTGCCGCCCGGTGGAGGCATGGGCCAGTCGTCTTCTGTTATACTCGACCAGAAAACCCAGATGGTAATCACAGATAGAAGCGTGAATAGTGTTTCGAAAAGACCTCCGTTGATTTTGCCGTTCGTTCCGTTGCAGATGTGTACGCTGATCACGTATTGAAAGATCTGACCAATCACGAACAGCAGTGCTGCGCCTACCAGATAATCTGAATAGCCGTCAGTGGAAAGGAAGTCTACAGTTGAAGCCGTGTACTTACACATCGGCCGGACTTCTCCAAGTACTCTGAGGACCAGTACCGTCTCCAGAATGAAGTACACCACTAGGAATACGATCGGCACGAGTTGGTAGAGCGTGTACAGCGAGTAAGACCGGTTTGGGGCCAACAGGGTACTATCAAAGTAGCCAGTCCAGCTGAATCCAGTATCGAGTGCAATGTAGCCAGTGCCGATGAAGAGTGCGGCCGCTGAGCCGAATATGAGCGCGATCGAGAGAGGTGTTCCGTCATCAATAAGTTGGTAGCCGACTGCACCGTTCATCATGAGAATCCATAGTGTTGCCACGACCGCTGCAATGTGTACTGCCGAGAATGCTCGTCGAACCGCGCCATTAAGGGGAAAGCCGCCGACTGTAAAGATCTCGCACACCATGATGATGATGAAACCGATTAAGAATATTTGCATCTCCCTGCACTAACTGTTAGTATGCCAACGATTCTTCCAACTACGCAATATTCCTTACCTTCTGCCTACCGCCGCCTTTTTCCTGTCCGACTTCCATAGCAGGAAGAATGATATGATTATCGCGAAGAATGCGACCAGTATTGACCCTATATCCACATCAACGTATGCCCTGTTGGTTCTTCCGGACGTAACGACGCATACCCAGGTTCGCAACCTGCACGTCGTTGAGGCCATTATTGATGCCAATAAGCTGGCAGGTGTTGGCATTGCCGAAGTACGGCGCTTGACCTCCTCGTGCTCGCGACTCGTCGAACAAGTTGCACACCGGTATCGTCGCATATCCACTCCCGCTATCTCGACAGAAGTCGTACCATTTGCCGTACTGTGACATCCTCGAGAGGCGCGAGCTCGCGGAGAGGGTGGTGAGCAATCTGCGGTGGTGAGCCCCCTCGGTTTGTGGCTGGTACGCCCTGGGGCTGGCCGAGCGCTCTCAGTAAGCGACTGGACGTTCGAAGTGTTCGCGGCCGTGAGTAACGAGTATGGCTGGATGGATGTATGGATGGATGGATGGATGAATGTCGTCCGGGCGTGCAAGGACACTCCGCTCTGTGCCTGGAGAACGAGCAAACCACCAGCGAGTGAGGTTCTTGGGAAGTTGGAGGCGCTGTGCTGAAACCGGTTCGTGCCAACTAGAGGTCCGTGATCGTTGTCCAGTTAAATTACAACTGCCGCTAGTCGAAGTCAATACACGATGAATCTCTTCGGACATCAGAGTAGAGGAGCGATATCATGCATCAATGGCATCGTGAATACGTATATGCTCGGAGAACGGTCAACACTGGAAAGAAGGCGCTCGAGGTTGCTCTAGCCTAAGACTGCACCCTTACACGCCAACCTTGAGCGAGTGGCAGGATCGACGTGTAGCTTCGAATATAGTTACACGCGCGTGTGGGCCAATCATAACAGGCACTGATGCCAAGTGCTCCAGCCACTGCAAGGGTCGACGCATTGTCATGCAACATCATCGTTCCTGCTTCCTTCGGTTCCACCTAACAACACCTTCACGTGTTCCTCCGCGGCCTCCATTCGACGAGCACTGTACCTCTACGAAATACGTACCGCAGTAGCCATGCTGACGCGCATCGTGGAACGGCTCCCACGACCTTCGACCTGACATCTGTCGAAACAGGCATGTACCCAAGTGATGTTACAGATTTAAACAGCTGTCAATCATACTTCTGCCCTGCCTGAGTTCCCTTAATCACACGCTGCGACATTGGAGGGTTTCGCGAGGCACAGCTCAGGCATCGACTCGATCTTTCGTGTCGGCGGTCAGCGCTACCGTCATGGGTCTGCCACGACATACATGTATCGTTCGCGACACTTGGCGGCGAATCCTGGGTTTCCAGAGCTGGAGTCAGCAAGTACCAGCAGCAGCGCAACGGATACATCACGCTATCGATACATGGACCTCACTGGCATTATAAGGTAATCTGGCAAAACCAAGTGCAACAATGGACTGCTTGGCGTTGGTCCGAGAAGACGGCTGTCGGAATAGCACCAATGACAGCTCTACTGGCGACTCTCCCACAGTCCATTCGCTCGCCGGTTCCTGCTTTGGGGTTCTCGGATAAAGCCCAGGCTGTAGCGGTTGCGTATCCTAGCGCGGTGGACACTGAATATTCGGTATGCCGACTGTACACCCGTCCTTCGGCATTGATGGTCAACTTCCTTCTCGCCAGCAGAGCCATGTCGTTGTGAGCAATAGCAGGACTGCAACGACTGAGCCGATCGTTATCCCAGCTATTGTGCCCACTGTCGAATTTGTGGATGAGCTTTGTGTACCTGCGTCGCGACGCGAGACATATCATCTTGCACACCAGCCCACCGGGATCCGGCCAACGGCCCTGTTAATGTGGACGCGATAGTAACGAAATCACTCTGGAGTGTGCTTGGCTCGGATCGCTAAGTATCGCCGCAGCATAGGACATTCGTATCGTCATGGTCGCTGCACCAGATAGCGAGCTGGTTGACGCTGCCAGTACCACCAGGCTTTTCTGCTGGATATTGCATCGTACGTAAGACGCCGGCGCGTTGATCTCTGGCGCGCATGCCGTAAACTGAGGGCAGCACGTTTCGTCAACACCGTCTGCTGAGTGACTACAGCTGACTGCACCTGGTAGCCCACGTGAGGAGGACGCGAGACTGACATAACAAACCCCTTCACCATGGGTATGTCAGCCTCCGACCGGGCTTATCTTGTACGAGTAGGTCAACCTACTTTTATGTGCAGCACCATCCAACTCCAAGACACCCCTGGCATTGTGGGTAATTCTGAGCTTGATTCACCTTTAGACCCATATCAGCATGTCTCGCCTTCATCCTTCGGACACTCTTCACGTACAGCATAACGTCGAACCCGGTATGCGTGTGCTCGACGACCAACCACTTCCGCAAGGCATCTGTGCACGTGTCTCTGTTGGAACGAAGTTGATGTTCCTCCAGCGGACTCTGATACTGGCCGAAGAACTTCGCGTGAGGTTTACTCGATCGATCTTCTGATAAGAGAGGTGTTGGTCTCGCTTCGACGTTGTGCTTTGCACGCGCCAAGGAAGTTGCCAGCAGGAGGAAATCCAAAGCCCATTCGAAACTATGATCTCTTCTGTTCTACTGCTCGACAATGCTATTGCAAGATGTATGGCCTATGCAATCTTGTGTGTGAGGACAATGTGATATGTCGTTCTTACTATTATACCCTACCAGAGACCACAACATTCCCGCGAGGATGGCCTGAAGTCAGAGGGGATGGTGATCATTGAGACATTCTGACGAATGCAAGTCGAGTACCAAAATCAGTACCGCAGCGAACTGCTCTGAGCCCGATCTATAAACTGCATGTGTTCTCTATGGAACGCGGATACTTTCACTCACACGAACATATGCGCTGCGACATCACTGTTGTCGAATGTGGTAGAAGATGCGTGTCGCATGCCACAAGCACAACCTCATTCGAGCACACTCTTCAACGTCTATACATGGCGGCAGTGTTCTCACACTTCGCAGCCACGACGAATAATCGCATTCTAATACCACGCAGCATATCCTTAACAGCATATCAACACAGCATCCACAAAACCGTACCAGAAATCATGGACGGCATCATACCTACGGGCACCATGCACCTCTCTCTAATCCAAGTACGCGTATCTGCAGGTTACGGTAGCATAGAGACTGACCACAATGCAGACTCTCCTGGCCTCGAAATCCGCCTCTCATCAGCACGACAGAAGTTGCCTCCCCTCGCAATATCAACACACCATCTCCCAACAACACGACGAGATCTTCCGCCTGAACACCTTCCTCCTTACCCGCCCCGTAGACCACGAGCGTCAAATGCAAGAGAAGCGCAAACACACCGAGCGACTACAATACCAACTTGGCCTTGCGAACGAACAGTTCCGCCTGCATCACACTCCCCTCACGACACCACCATCAGTCCCCAACGATGAACGCACACCCTACCATATCGCCATGCTATCCTACCTCCTCACAAACCGCAATCCCTCCAACCCCCGCTTCGAGAACCAGCGCACAGAGTGTATCCTCACCGAAGCGCGCGATCTTATTTCAGCGCAAAGTGAGTTGGTGGCGGCTCTGCAGCGTGGAGCGTTGTTGAAAGATCAAATGATCGTGGAGAAAAATAGTGAGATTGCGAGCTTGAATGAGGAGATTGATGAGAAGGATGAGGGGATCGCGGTGAGGTAGACGGAACTTCGGGTTCTGAGGGAAGAGGTGGCGAGGTTACGCGGGGAGTCGGAGCAAAGGTTGGTACGGGCGGTGTATTGAGTTGAGGCGTGCATGCGTGGTAAAAGACAGCTGGTGGTGCGAGAGCGATGTGGCTAGCATGGACAGCTGATGAAGACATCATGCTAGCTATACTACTGTGGCCAACCCGTGAGTGTCCGGCTCGACCCGGCTGGAGTCACGCGCGTCGTGGCTTTTTGAAACCGGCGGAGAGGCCTGGACGCGAGCAGTATATGCCATCGTGATTCTATATAGGAATCACATAACGCCAACAATGCTGTTCTGTACGATTCGTGGTGATCTCACCGAGATCTTCCTGCAAGAGGCCGAAACGGATCACTTCCAAGGACATCCCTGCGCCAGTGTATGCGGTAGTACTCAATTCCACTTCCGAGCACGCACTCGCCAACCATGCTTCGCTGATTATCCGCACCATTGCTATACACTCAGCGTAGCGACTCCGGCTGCCAAATCAGCATCGTTCTGCTGAGCTGACCCGGTTGTCTGTGCCTGTTCTTGCTGCAGCGACACATGGTTGCCTCCTCGCAAGTACTCTTCATACTCTCCAATCTGCTTGCCACCTTCCTCCCACCTCCTCCTATATGCTTCCCTCCGCTTCTTGCACTCCTCGTCAAACGCAGGCCAGTAAACCGCATGATCGTACTCGAAGTTGAGATCGCCACCATCGTCCTTCCAGAGCTGCTCCGGCGGAATGTAGTTTCTGAGATCCTCGTTGAACTTCATCTTCTCTCGTGTGACTGGATCGATGAAAGGGCTGATGAGTTTGAAGAACGTGTTGACATACCAAGGCGTCTTGCTGATCAGCGCCTTGCCTAGTCGCTCTGGGTTGTGGCCTTGCAGGATGTTGAGCACCGCTCGTGCTTGGCCAACGGAGGGGACGGTGCCACTAGCAGCGCCTTTGAAGTTGATGATCAATGCACTGTTCTCCACACCTGGGGGCATCATCTCGATGGTGCGGTCGAGCATGTAGCACAGGTGGTGTATCTGTCGGTCTGACATTTTTGTGTTCTGCTTTCCTGGGTTGAGGTACAAGCATGGTCGTGCGTCGTTGTCGAAGCCTAGTTGTACCTGCTTTCCCGTCTCGTTCTCGGGGCTGATGTAGTCGTGTGTGAAGGTATCTGCGCCGTACTCTCTTCTCCAGCTCAACGTCTGCTGCAATCGATTCAGTGCATCCGAAGTCTTCCACTTGGTCGCCCTCAGGTATCGCAGCAAGCACTCCCGGGTTAGAAACATGCGTTCTTGCTCATTGAGGGGCTCTTGGATGGCGTTTTTCGCAGTCGACGATGGGACTGTCGTCCATTGCGACGCTTGCGAGAGGACCTCGGCGTACTTTGCTTCCTGGTCGGCCGCGAGCTTTGGTTCGGTGGGCACGTTGCTCTTTCGTGAGGGTCGGGGGATGGGTGTTTTGAGGATTCCTGCGGGCGGCGACCATTCCTCCTCGTCTCTATCGGCACCGGCTGTGGTCTGGGTGGCACTGCTTGCAGGAGTGTCTGTTGACTGTAGCTGCGAGGAAACGGCAGAAACAAACGAAGCTGGTCGCGAATTGTCGTCGACGCCGTTCGGGGCAGGTTTCAAGTTCTCGCCTCCGATGCTGCCATTCTGTGCCATTGTGCTGGGCTAATGGGGCGCTGTGCGGATGAGCTAAAAGTGCTGCAGGAAAAGAGCGAATGGACGACCTCTGGACAGCGGTCAATATGACGTTCGAGTACTCGCAGGAACGAGGTGGCAGATGCAGCAGCCCGCTCCCTCGTGAGCACGAAAGGGCCAAGTTTGCACGAAGGGTTCAGATCAGCGATCAATGATATGATAGGCTTTACCCTTACTTTCGCCAGACTGCCACGAGATGCCACCTGCTTCAAACACGTTCGTTCTCCGTGAGGCGGAGTTGCTATCTCCTTTATCTGCTTTTGCACACCGCCGGGGCAGAGTGGTTATGGAGGAGGATCTCACTCAGTCAGACACCGAAGACGACCCTTTCTGCGAAGAGTCCGAGCATCCGAGAGATACCACCGAATGCTCATGACGTACAAGGCTTTGGATGGATCCGTGATCCGGCGCGTCGTTCTCTGGCCTGGTGCTGGGAGGTGGGAGGTGCTCAACATGGCTCGATCTCATGTAACGCAGAGTCTATAACATGGGTGGCCCGCCTTCAGCGGGCGAGAATGAGAATGGCACACTGTTGTCGAGATACTCACGGCGAGCAGCCTTCTGCTGGGACAAAGCAGAAAGTTATGCTGAGACCGATTTTCTGTTTACTGGACCCAACGGCGCATCATATAGCCTTCCTGCATAAATTCCACCTTCTTGATCAATCACGACTTGACTGTTCACCGTGATGTGGCGCTGAAGCTCCAGTCTCGCTGTGGGCGGGCTGAGCAACATGTCATATTGCTTCCACTCCTGTGCAACAGGGCACTCCAGCACGTGAAGTTGGCAGCCTGAGGCATCAACATTTCCTGCTTCGCCTTACTGTGTAGGAGCATCGTGAGAGACAGTGGCCTGACGGCTATATTACTGTGTATGTCCCGGCCATGAACACTGCTTCGACATCGTAATCTGCTCACAGTGGTGAGGTGATGTCGGCCAGAAACCTAACAAGATCAACAGAGCAGCTCGAGTCGTCGGACCCTGAAACCAGATGTCTACTAAGGACAGCTTTCAAGCACATGCACTCACATATTCTGAACAACTTACCTTGCACAAGGCCACATAGTCCATCTTTACTCTTCGGAATCTCCTGTGGTTCGCAACGACTTGACTCCCAACCCAATGTCTCGATAATCCTCGACACGAACGACGAGCGTCTTGTCACACGGTCTTAAAACTCACCACTCATACTCGGTACACAATGATGCCCATTGGAAGACGGCGCGCCGGCGCACTATCACCACTGAACATATGCCTGGCACTTCTGCTCCTCGTAAGCTCAGCTAGCGCTGCAGTCCTAGGCATAGACTTTGGCACAGAACACATTAAAGCAGTACTGGTGAAACCTGGGATACCTTTCGACATTGTGTTAACGAAAGACTCGAAACGAAAGGAGGTCGCGGCTGTAGCTTTCAAGCCCACTCGCGACTCTAAGGGAAACATTATCGCCGAAGCAGGAAGCTACCCAGAGCGCGCCTATGGTGGGGATGCATTGGCACTACAAGGTCGCTTTCCTGGCGAGGTCTTTCCCAATCTCAAGTACCTATTAGGAATGTCGTGGGGGAGCGAGGCCGATCAGACATCCGCGATATACAAGGAGCGCTATCCCGGGCTTCAGTTGCAACAGGTCAAGGAGCTAGGGACAACGGTCTTCAAGAGTGCGGCATTTCCGGACGATGTGCTGCCTTTCAGCGTGGAAGAACTGGTCGCCATGGAGCTGGCAAATGTCAAGCGAAATGCTCAGAACATGGCCGGCAAGGAAAGTAGTGTTGACGATGTGGTCATTACCATCCCACCATTCTATACCGCAGATGAGAGGCAAGCGATCATGAAGGCAGCTGGATTCGCAGGATTCCAGGTAAATGCCCTGATATCGGATGGTCTGGCTGTCGGTCTCGACTATGCGAAGCCAAGGACATTTCCGGAAGTCACCAAGGGCGAGAAGCCAGAGTATCACATGGTCTTCGACATGGGTGCAGGCTCTACCACTGCAACGGTGATGAGATTTCAATCGCGCAGTGTCAAGGACATTGGACGCTTCAACAAAACTGTTCAGGAAGTGGCGGTAGTTGGGGCAGGCTGGGATCGCACTCTTGGAGGCGATGCACTGAATCACGTTATCGTAGACAACTTTGTTCAAAAACTTCTAACGAAGCCTGCTCTGAAGAGTCGCGGCACAACCGAAGACGAAATCAAGAGGAATGGACGCCTTATGGGACGATTCTGGAAGGATGCCGAGAAAGCACGACAGGTTCTCAGTGCCAACACAGAAGTCAGCAGTGGCTTCGAAGAAATACTACCAGATATCGACTTCCGCACCAAGCTCAGCCGTGCAGAATTTGAGAAGCTGACCGCATCTTTTGCCGACCGTGTGCAAAAGCCTATCATTGATGCATTGAAGATGGCTGATCTAAAGGTCGAAGATCTCAACTCGGTCATTCTTCATGGAGGCGCAGTGAGGACGCCATTCGTGCAGAGCAAGTTGCAAGAGGCCATTAAAGATCAGGCGAAGCTTCGCAGCAATGTGAATGCTGACGAGTCTGCTGTCTTTGGCGCTGCTTTCAAAGCAGCCGCCCTCTCACCGAGCTTCAAGGTCAAGGAGATTCGCGACTCTGACATTGCAGCCTATGCTGCTTCTCTAGTCTATCAAGATCAAGGCAAGGACAGGAGTAAGCCACTTTTCGACCCAAACTCCCCTGTCGGTTCTGGGTCGACGACTAAGCAAGTGACTTTTAAAGATAAGGAGGACTTTTCTTTTGGCTTCGTCCAGCATGTTGACGCGATTGACAAGCCCATCATGCGTGTCAAATCTGACAATCTTACTGCTTCAGTGGAGGAGTTGATCAGTATTGCTGGGTGCAGTAAAGAGTCCATCGACACCAAGTTCAGCGTACGTCTTGGTTATATACATGGTCTGCCGGATGTCGTTGGCGGCAGTGTCAGCTGCGAGGTCGATCCCAGCAAGAAGACCCTTGGTGATTCTGTCAAAGGCTGGCTCGGTTTTGGTAAAGGCGAACAACATCTATTAGATGACGACGAGCACGACGGTCCGGTGGAACAGGTCGATGCTAAAGCTTCAAAGAGTTCTGGATCTGAGACAGCTACTGCTTCCGGCGCCTCTTCTAGTTCCAAGGCTCCAGAGCCTCCTAAGAAGCAGATCGAGGTCATCCCGCTCAAGTGGACCAGCCGACCAGATGGTAACCCACAACCTGCGGCAGACGCTGTTAGCCAGATGATGCAGCGCTTGAGGGGCTTTGACCTGTCAGATAAAGCTCGCTACGCTCGCGATGAAGCACAGAATGTTCTTGAGAGCTATACATATGCCGTCCGCGACTTCCTCGAGAACCAGGTGTACGAAAGTGTGAGCACGAAGGAGCAGCGCGATCAGATAAGCAGCAGCCTGCAATCAGTTAAGGAATGGATGGAGTCAGGAGACATGGCTGCAGCGACCACCGAGGTCTTGAAGGAGAAGCGAGGATCTTTAAAGAAGCTTGTGGAACCCATTCAGCTTAGATTGAAGGAGAGCACCGGCCGGTCGGAGGCAGTCGAGGGCATCCAGAAGTCTCTCGATCAGCTCCAAAAGGGCATCTTAAGGCTTGAATCTGCTGCCTCTAAAGCTGCGGCTAGTATCGCGAGCGCAGCATCGGCAGCGACGGAGACATCGACGGCCACTGAAGCAGCATCTTCCAATGCTGATGATCTTGAGGAGCCCGATACTGATGAGTTAGCAGCGAGGTCCAGCGGGACTCCAGCCGCTGTCAATCCATACGAAGGCATGGACCTTACATCGGTAAACGAGACCTATAACTCCATCTCACAATGGTTGAAGGGAACGCTAGCAGCACAAGACAAGCTCAAGCCACACGAAGATCCAGTTTTCCTATCAAGCGAAGCTCGCCGCAAGAGTGATCAAATCGCCAACGCACTTCAAGAGCTTGTCCACAAGACAACAAAAGCCAAGGCAGCCAAAGCAAAGAAGCCAAAGCCGACAAAAGCAAAGACATCGAAAGCAAGCAAAGCTACTGCTGACGCCGCTGCAGATGCAGAAGAGCCCGCGGCAGAGCCCGTTGCCAATAACGCAGCTGCTACAGGAAAGACAAGATCACCTGGAGCAGCGGAGCCCGAATCTGCAGAGCAGCTCAAATTCGACAAACCCGTGGGAGGTGGTGAGAGTATTGAGGATATGATGGAATGGTTGAAGAAGACAAAACAAGATACTCCAGACCCTGAGCATGAGGAACTGTAGAGATAGATGCACTGTATCAAACGTGTCAAATGAGCTTCTATGCATATCCTACATGCGACAATGCTTCCAACACTCAACGGCGCCAGTCCCTACTACCATCGAAACAACCCCACCATCCTCTCTCGATGCTGTCTAGCATGGCAACACCACAACCTCCCTCTGCTGGCATCACATTCCCGCATCACGACTTCGACCTGCACCTAAAAGCTCACTTTCAAATCCTCTTCCAGCATATCGAAGCAAATCTCCTCCATTCTCCTTCGATGCAGTAAAGCGCACGTATTCGAAGACGAGGACACAAGCCCCAGCACTTGCACCAACGGACGTTAAATGTCCATGTTACTGTGAAACCGACAGTTATCAGCCATGCGCTCACAATTCCGCCGCGACCTCGAGTGCAGATATGTCAACTCCCTGTCTATTCGATTGAGGGTCTCAGTAGCGATGTCGACGTGTTTTACTGCTTCGCGACTGCAGCCTGTGATGCTGGGCGAGGAGGTCGTGGACGAACACGAAGGATTCTTCGTGGCCAGCCCAATTTCGCATTGTGGCTGCATCGGAGAGGAGGTCGCAGCGGAGGGCAATGGGGGGGGGGTAAGGAGGAGAGGGCGACTTGTGAGGCTTGTGGCATGCTGCTTTTATACGGGAGTGATGATCAGGAGTAAGCTTTGGGAGGATTCATATGTTCGCTCTGTATCGATTAGACGATGGAGAGGGTTTGGTGGTGTTTTGGAGCAAACAGTGCATTTGTCTTGATTCTGCATTGATTCATGATTCTTCGTCTTCTTCGTCTTCGCCTTCGTCTAGGATCTTCTCTACGATAAGATTCCCGCTGCGGCCGATTCTATCGCGGATGCTGCCGCCTTGCTCTGGATCGTAGACTTCTCTCGGCATGGGAGAGACGAGGCGGAATTTGTACGAGTGTTCGTAGTTCGTTGGTTCTGGGACTGCTTTCTCGGAGTCTTCTTCGAGCTCATTGTAGCATTCTACAAAAGCGTATAGCTCTTCCAGATCAGCGTCTGGTTGGAACTTCCGTATCACTCGCTCGCCCGAGGGCATTCTCAGACTCATTCGTACTGCGTCTTTCACCTCAGCAGCAGGTTCCGTTGGTATGCGTTGTGCTCTCCATCTGCGCCATTGTGCTAGGTTGCGTGCTTCGTTTGCTTTACGTTCGGCCTTTTCACGTTCCTCTCTGTCTGCTTTCTCCTTTGCGGCCTCGCCTTCCTTCTTGCGCCTGGCCTTTTCGCGATCTTGCGCGAGCGATCGCTCGTATGCATTTTCTTGCTGCTCTCTCAAATTCCTGGTCGCTTGTTGCTCTTGTCTTTGCCTCCTTACTCTATCGAGCTCCGCACTATTGGTCTGCATGGCTGTTCGCAATTTTGTAATAAGGTCCTGGGCGGCAACTGGTCCAGTAGATGTAGCAATCTTTGACATTGCTGTAGACGATACAGATGGTGTGTGAACGATCATTGCCAGATAAGGAAACTTTGTGACGTTCAAGGCCGTGCTGACTTGGTATGCCTCCGCGTCCTGGACAGTGCCTGCCCATAGTATGATGTTGTTGCTGTCTGTGTTAACGAATGAAGTGAACTCCGGTGACAATAAAGTCTCCCGTACAAAGCCAGTGTTATCATCGTGCTCAGGCGACAGCAGCACCACCAGCAAGTGCTTGAGGTCCCGCTTGGCAATGTCAAACGCCTGCGCATAGCCTCCTTCGTGGAAGGGTAGTGTACCATGAGTAACGCCGTTCTCTTCCTCAAAGTCCCGTATGAAGCGCGCTGCTGTGTCTCTCGGCCCAAGCGATCTTCGCGAAGCATCTCTCGATGGCCGCGACGCTCGTCCTGACCAGAAGCGAGACAGAAGCCGTGGTATTATCGGGAAGAAGTAGCCGACTGTGCCCAGTACTCGCTGGAAGAGGACGTATGTCAGATTGAAAGGAAACAGTATCAGTGAGAATGGGAAGGGCAGAGCTTGTGTGAGCTGGTTCTCTGGTGTCGGTACAACTCGGGGCGCAGGCTCGAGGCCATTCGCTCTACTTCGTGAAGTGGATGATCGAGTTGGGATGCCGTCCATCAACGTCTCTGCTCTTCTCGCATCCTGTGCTGGAGGTGGGGCGCGTGCTGCCTCGGCGACCGGATCGATCGTGTCTGCATCGCCGTCGAAGAACCTGGTGATAGCTATCTGCGCATTCCACTGACACTTCTGCAGTAGTGGGACTGCTGCCTCCAGCTCTTGATCGGTGACAGATGTGAATTGTTGTAAAGCAAGCTGCTGCTCTTCCGTGAGCGCCGTCAAGTCTACTGCCGACCCGGCCATGGTCGATCTGTGTGTCGGAAGTGCGAGACGGGGGGGGATGGCCAAGGACAACAGAGCATCAAATGCATGAGCTCTAACGCCGATGACCGAAAGGCCCGTTTATTAAGCTTCAGCCCTAGATCTGGCCCGTGCTGAGATACCCGCGACAGGGGTCCCACCTCACAATGTCTCCCGTGTCAAGGCAGGGCATCTGGCGCGCATCGTGCTGTCTTTCCTTCACCTCCCGCAGGAAGCTGGCTCTCCCTTCACATGTCCAACATTTACCTTACTCGGTGACTCTAGGGGAGGCGCGTGCGTTTGTCTGGGCTGTCATGGCTGTTCTCTGATCCCTCCAATGGATCAGCCAAGCGTCCTCAACACCATCCGCGAAATACACCTGCTGACATCCTGCCTATCGCGCCTGCCAGTGAAATCTAAAGGACGGGATCACAGCCTGAGGACCCCAGGTATGTTCATGATTATCATCCTATTGTTTACTGATACTGCACACATACCGTTCCTGAATTACTGCGTCTTATCAGCACAACATAGACATACAATTCTGCACACCCAGAGACTACGATGCCGAGCAAGTGCGCCAAACGCTATTATCACCTCGTCAATAATGACCAAGACCATGCTATACCGCAGGCTGATCAAGAACAGAATAGATTGGAGCCGCAACCTACAACGGGCAGTGCTGAGCCATCGAGTAATCCGCCCGAGCCATTTGTGCCCGCCATCGAAAGCAGAGAGACTGCCATACCTTCGACTTCATCCCACGAGACGTTGAACAAGGCAGACCACACGGCCAGCGACAAAATAGCACAGCTCAAAGTATAGGAAATTTCCACTCTGGCTAGTACCTACCCGGAGCTCTCTCGCCCACTCTGTCAATCGATCCTGGCCTTCGTGTTGGTAGCTTCCCGTACGTTGGTCTAATCCACGCGCTCTCAGTCGTCTCCGGTCAGACAGCGCTACTACGTTGCATTCCCGTCTTCCTGAGGGTGTCTCTCAACTGCTGTTGCTTCCTTCAGACCGTCAACTCAATACGATACTGCTCGCGAGAGATAAAGTACTCGCAGCGACTCGCACCAAGAACAACCGCAACCTCATTTCGACATCGGCAAGGACGTTCTCAGCGGATTCGCAAAGCACGGAGCTCGGAAGCCCCCCCACCTCCATTCTTGTGAACAGGATCAGAAGGGGGCCTCATCGGAGGCTTCAGGGCCGAGATCCACCACCGTCACCATCGCTCAGTGCGCCAGCGCAGTAATATTTTTGCATCTCGCGGAGTCGTTGTCCAGTCTGTGCCATCAAATGGTGTGTTGAGAATGGCCACTGGAACAACACGCATGCCGAGGGACAGGGCACCTCGCTTCGAGAATCGACCACCTGTCAACTCTGTCTTGTGTAGGAATGGACCACAGTGCAGAAAGCACCAAGAAGGTCAGCATCAACAGTACTTGCTAGATAGCTAAAATACTGACCATGATCCAGGTACATGTAATTACAATCATGATTTCGGCTCGGTTGCCGCAAATGGACTTTATATGTAAGTTGCATTCTCCGCTAGCTTTCTGAAATCCGACGCGACGCTGAGTTCTCTTAGCCACAAGAAGTCTCTCAATGTAGAGTCACCTTCTTTTACCCCAAAGATACCGAATGCACAACCCGCTAAGCCCGGAATTTCGCCCAAGACTGCTTCAACTGCAAATTTCACACCCCGTGGATCTGGTTCAGTCACTCCAGCTGCCATGTCTCATACGAAGGAGTTGTCGGGCGACTTCCACTCGCAGTTATTCCAACCTTCCCAGCAACCACAGCAGTTCCAGGAGTTCATCCCTGGACAATCTTTCCTTTCCTCGCCACAGGTAAGACGGTAGAGCAATGCAATTCTCGCTCGTGTCCATGGAAATTAGTTCGCGCATTAACGAGCCGCAGATTGAACCTCCTCCGCAATTGCAGCAGATGACTGCGTTTGGCGACGGATTTCTGACGCAACAAAGCATTTCCAATCTAGACGGAGCACAAGCACAAATAAATCCTTATGCACAGCAACCAACAACAATCGGCGCACCACAATTCTTCCAAGATACTTCAAGCTACAAGCATCCACTCAATTACCATCTCTACGCTTCGATCGGCCCACGCCGTGAGAACCTTATGGCATATCAACGCAGCACGGCAGACTTCTTCATACCGGATGACCTTAGAGAGGAGCTGCAAAGGAAGTCTGAAGCCACTCTGCAGACGTTCGCGAATAGTACTCTTCCCCAGTCTGTGGAACATTTTCACTCCCTCGTTGCGCTTGATACCAACAATACGAAGGCGGTAGCTACCTTTGGTTACCCTACCTGGGTCTACAAAGCCACGTCAAGCCGGGATGGCCATGTCTATGCACTTCGGAGGATCGAAGGCTATCGACTGACCAACGAAGCTGCTATCAGAACGGTCAACAATTGGAAACGTGTCAATAATCCTCATGTGGTCCATATACACGATGCGTTCACGGGCAGATGGTTTGACGACAGCTCTTTGATCGTCGTGACCGAATACCACCCTAGGTCGCAGACGTTGGCTGAAAAGCACTTCGCGATCGCGCGGCATACGGGAAGAACAACATCTCCAGTAGTACCTGAAAATGACCTAATGGGATACATTGTGCAAATCGTCAGTGCACTAAAGACCATACACGATGCCAATCTGGCTGCCCGAACCATAACAGCGTCCAAGGTACTGCTCACCTCGAAGAACAGGCTGCGCCTAAGTGGCTGTGGCATCTTGGACATTATACATCATGAGCAAACGCGCACGTTACGAGAGCTACAGCGGGACGATCTCCAGGACTTGGGCCGCCTCATTCTGAGCATAGCTTGTAAGTTTGGGAACATTTCATGCTGAGCTTCACCTTGGCAGCAACATTACTGACGGCATGAAAGCTCGCAACCAAGCGGCACACCACAACGTGCTCAAAGCCTTGGACGTGGTCAGTCGATCTTACAGCGAACGCCTCCGTTCGTGTATTGCTTGGTTGCTCTCTCCGCCTGCTGCTGCCAGCGAGCAGCCTGGGCCGGTCTCGAGTCCGGGTACGGATTACAACATCGCAACATTGCTGTCTAGCATCAGTGACAAGATTCTGAGTGCGTTCGACAGCAAGGGTCATCTTGAGGACGAATTGACATCTAATCTTATGCGGGAGCTTGAGAATGGCCGGCTGGCTAGGCTTGCGTTCAAGCTGAATGTCATCCTTGAACGTCCGGAGACTGGCAGCACACCCCATGCAACATCGAATCCAGCGCTATTGAACCAGCCACCGTCTTCATGGTCAGAAACAGGCGAGAGATATTACCTCAAGCTGTTCCGGGACTTTGTCTTCCATCAAGTCGACCAAGAAGGCCGGCCTGTTCTGGACCTTGGGCATATAGTCACCTGCCTTAATAAGCTGGATGCTGGCATAGACGAGAAGATCCAACTCATCAGCCGCGATGAGCAGAGTATCTTCGTCACGAGCTATAAGGAAGTGAAGAGAGGGTTTGAGGCGGCGTGGGCGGAGATCAATAAGGCTTCGAATCCAGCGAGGCGGTAGGAGAGTACTATGAAGGAAGACACAATATAGTGTAGGTAGCGGGCTTGTTTAGTGAAACCGCCGTTGTGCGAATATGGAGCAGAGTAGTATGAATGGAGAATACACCATGAACGCTGTAAAGATGGCAACGTATTGATGCGCATCACACATCTATGCCTCAAAAAACGCTCGGTTAGGAATGTATTGCTAGCGTCAATGCCTTCCTACCATTGCGGCTTGGAGTATAGGAACAGTACTCATACAGGTTCGCAAGGCGCAGCGTTCGACTGCAGGATACCAATGAAAGCCGCGTGCAAGGTGCCATTCGTGACGCGCTAATGGATGCGCACGAGAGCACGTTGCTACACTTTGTTTGGGGTTGTTCAACGCTTATGGCATATGGTATGTTGCTGAAGCCTGAAGATCCATCCAAAAAAAATATATATATATATATACGTGTACGCGCAATTTAAGGACGGTGTCAGCTTGCAGGGCACACTCCCAGGGCAGTCCGCACGGTCCGAGGGAGAAGTTGTTGTGTGAACGTGCGTTTTTGTGGACTACGTATTGTTTTTATGCGGGCTCATCAGGTGATGCTGCCACTTGGTAGATACTGTACCTTGGTCAATGGGGGACGCTAACTAGCCCTCCGGCGGCCTCTGGAATAACAGAATGGTGCCGCCACTGCTCTGACATGTGGCGCCAGGAAAGGCGGAGGGAGAAGTGCATTGGATATCCTTTGAGCCGGTGCTGTGTGGATTGTTTGTATGTATTGTATGTATTGTATGTATTGTATGTATTGTATGTATTGTATGTATTGTATGTATTGTATGTATTGTATGTATGTCGGGAAGAAGGCTCGAGAATGACATCGCTTGGCTTGCTTGAGCCTCCTGCTGCCGAAAAGGTGGAGAGTTTGGCGGCCAACGCTTTGACCTCGTCTCAACTCGTGGATGATCAAACAAGGCAGTCCGTATAGCACCGTCGTGCACGTATTTGGTGTGGATCTAACATGGCATAATGGAGGCTTCGATAGCAGTTGTGAAGGTGTCGCGGTGAATGTGCAGCACAATCTATGATGGGGAGAGATCCAGCCAAGTCGTGTTCATTGTACTGCCCAGAACCCTGGTGGAGCCTTTCCTTAGTTCCGACCTCGACGTGCAGCATACTACCGGGCGGTACGCATTGCTCGCCCAGAATCGCTCGCAAACCGATTCGACTGTGTACTGTGCCTCCCCTCCAGCATTGCTTCCCGAACACATCAACCGGGCAGCACGACTTCCGCCAACAATCTTCTGCAATGCAGTGCTAGCACGGCGCACCCGAGCAGCTTGCGCATCGTGAACTCTTTCCGCCCACACGGTGGAATCAGCTAAGCAGGGCTCTACCTCTTCTCGACGGGCTGCTCCTCCGCCGTCGTGCACACTCACCGATCCGCTCATACCGCAGACAGAGCTATCCAACACATCTGCAAGCCGTCATTGCGGCCGTCGCGCAGTAGGCGCTTCGTGGCAGGCGTCACGAGCGTCCTCAATTAGCCGCACTCACTGCGACGACTTGTTGGGCCAGATTTCGCTTCACCACGGCGACTTCTCGCCCTGCAGCACTTGCAACCACCCAGCAGCCAACATCGATGACCTCTTGACCCAGCGAGACCATAATCATGTCGACCCCAAGCACATTGACGCAGACGCTGCCACCTCACCTACAGCAGCAGCACCTCGATCACAGACAGCGGCCGACTGGGTATCTGCCGAGTCCCTCAGACCGCTATCTCCCTCCCCCAAGACCATCGTCTAATCTCAGCAACGGCTATCACCAGAATATCCCAACGAGACCCTCCAGCAATCTGTCGAGTCGACAGCTGCCGCCTCCGCCGAGGCCTGCTAGTGGCATGAGCAACGGTGGCTACACGCACGTCGTTCGAGACCAACCAAGAGGAGGTGAATACTCGTACCCGAACGGCCTTGCCCATCAGCTACAACACGACGACTTAAGACGTACGGAGAGCAGGTCGAGGGAACAATTGCAGCAGAGACAACTTCCTCCACTGCCGCCGCAACATCATCACTCTGCGAGCATATCACGTGCGCCGGCCGCTTCTGCTGTTGACATGCCAGCTGCTCATAACGACCACTCACATCAGTCAGGAAGTGCAGAGCGAGGGAGACGTCGGCAGAAGTCGCCAGTAGACTGGGTGGCATTCTTTGGTGGGAAGCCACCAACAGAGATTATCGAGATTCATGACGATGATAGCCCAGCACCACCTGCAACTATTCAACGGCCACCACGACCCGGTGTCATTGGATTGAGCAGCTCGGGACATGTTGATAAGAAGCGACGTGTGAATGCAGGAAGTGGTGAGATCGCTACCTACAGCGACAGTAACACACCATATACCGTGTCGGATGGAGCATCGACAGAGAGCTTGCAAACTACGACAGCACCGACATCTCTTGGCTCACAAGCAAGCACGAGTGGCAGATACGTCGACACCACACAGACTGGACAGAAGCGCAAACGGACGACTAGAGGCTCAGACGCAGCTCTGAGGAAGCAAGAAAACGACAAGTCTGGACCCCGGGGGTATCTTGCGGAATATGGCGAATATGTTCCGCCTGCAAGGCAGATTAAAAAGCAGAAGGATGTTGTAGTACCTGCCATCCATGATGTACGTTGCCAGAGTGGTCTATTGCTGAATGGATTGTACTAACATAGATCTCTCGCAGCGACACAAACCTCAAGAGAAGATCGACGATGAGGATGGTCACTATATCGTGCAGGAAAACAGCCGACTCGGCGAGCGGTATAGTCTGATTTCGCTACTAGGCCAAGGCACATTTGGCAAAGTCGTACGTGCCGTCGACATCAAGAGCCGGAAGGAGGTCGCTGTCAAAATCATTCGAGCTGTGCCAAAGGTACCACCACTCAACGCAACACAATGCGAACTCTGCGGCCACTAACACGATCTCTCAGTACCGCGATGCCAGTCGCATTGAGCTACGAGTCCTCCAAACTCTCCGTGCTGCTGACGAGCACAACCGAAATCGCTGCATACAGCTACGGGACTGCTTCGACTGGCGAGGGCACATCTGCATAGTGACACCTCTACTTGGTCTCTCAGTCTTCGACTTCCTCAAGAGCGGCGGCTTTGTGCCATTCCCAGGCTCACACATCCAGGCCTTTGCACGACAATTGCTCGGCTCTATCGCCTTCCTGCACGACCTTAACCTCATCCACACGGACCTGAAGCCAGAGAACATCCTCCTGCTCAACCACACTTACCAGACGTTCACCTACAACCGCAACATACCCTCATCGAGTACACTCACGTCAAGATCAGCCAAGTTCAGGAGAGTCCTGCTCAGTCCTCAGATCAACCTTATCGATTTTGGTAGTGCCACGTTTGACGATGAGTACCATAGCTCTGTTGTCAGCACGCGGCACTACCGTGCGCCGGAGATCATATTAGGCATTGGTAAGCTTAGATGAACACGACGACTGAATGCATAGCTAACTCGTGGCGCCAGGCTGGTCACACCCGATCGACCTGTGGTCACTGGGGTGCATTCTCGTCGAGTGCTGGACTGGCGACGCCCTGTTCCAAACGCACGACTGCTGCGAGCATCTCGGCATGATGGAAGCCGTTACGGGAAAGAGCATCGATCGTCACCTCATCCGGGAAGTATCGAAGGTTTCCAAGCGTAACGACCGGAATTCTGCTGCACGGTTTTTCAAGAATGGTCAATTGAACTACCCATTGCCAGACACACCTCGTCAGTCCAGGAAATTTGTCCGCGGCATGAAACGGCTGGAAGACATCATCCCACAGACCACCAACTTCAACAAGCTCTTCTTGGACCTGCTTCGAAAGATCTTCGTTTATGATCCCAAGAAGCGGATCACAGCGCGGGAAGCTCTCAATCATGGCTGGTTCAAGGAGCTGGTGGAAGACGATGGTACTGAGGCGAACAGGATCCGAGAGGAACGGGAGAAACTGGCAGAGGGAGCCAATCGACATCGGTAGCAAGTAAAGAAGTGATGATGTTGTGCAAATACGCGTTCTCGGTGCTTGAACATGGGAGGGGTCTGCTTTTGATTGACGGACAACAAATCACGATACGTAAGAACCACGAAGCAATGCATTGCATGCCATGGAGGAACAACTTCCGGGCATTATGGAGTGGCGTTTGGGCTGGATGGAGGTCTTGTTACATTCGACGTGTCTGGAGGCTTCGTCTGGCTGCTCTGCTTTTGGTAGGTGGCTCGCCGCTCGGCTGTATGTAGGGAATGGATGTTCTTGCATAGTGTGTGCGAAGCAAATTAAATAAGACCTTGCGTGACAATGGCATTCGTCCACACTTTCACGAGGCCTGCTATGGGCTGTTACTCGGGCACGATGATCACACCTGTGCCATCCAATGTGACAACGCCTGGCACCTCGAAGGTGAAGCACGTGCTGACGCGACGCAATCGTGTCGGGTCGCGCTTTCCCCTCCGTTGACATGTTCATTGCACACTTGACAACAATAATCAACATCATACAATGACACGAAAGCGATGGCCGCAACGCATACAGGAGAAGAGCAATCGCTTCAGCAGCTTAACGCCAAGCGCTTACAATCACCGTTCAAATTCCCACTTGCAGCATACTCGGACCTCCACGACTTGCTAGCAATCGCTACAAGCTCGTGGGACGTCGGTGTATTCCGTATCGCGAGCGGACAGATAGCCTACACGGTCAAACCGAAGACCAAGACAGTAGAAGTCACCGCTCTAAGCTGGAAACCTGACGGAAGCTGTCTCGGTGTTGCCTGGAACGATGGCACGTATGGCATTTACGATGGCGGAACTGGTAAACAGACCACCGTCGTAACGATCGAGACTGAGAATGGAGACGAACCTTGGAGACTTGATTTGTCGCTACCGCAGCCTCCACTACCACCACCGAAACCAAAATCAGGAGCTCCGGGAATTGAGTCTGAACTTGTGCCGGAGCCTGAACCAGAGCCTGTTTATACCAAAGTGCAGTGCTTTGGATGGATGGGCCATGATCTGGGGAAAACTTCACAAAAGCCACTCGAGGGTGGAGCTTCGACTACTGAAGAGTGGTGCGATGGCATTGAAGATGACCCCGAGGCTGCCTCTGTTGGGCAGAAGGTGAGAACGATGGCACTGTCAGACCTCCCTCGAGCTATCACGACACTAGACGTTACTACTGTGCTACCTCGCTTGAGCGCGATACCCAGTCATCACTCGCAGACCCAGAGAGCCGTGGCTGATGCGAACAAGTTCTCCTCTCAGCAGGCCACAGACGGTTTGTTTGCACAACGTGATTACGCCGACGAAGCGGTGCAGTGTGTTTTGGTGTGTCAGGACAATGGAAAAGTACCTGTACTTCTGGACGAGACTGTCAAGATTGGCGATTGCCAGCTACAAGGCAAGCCACTACGACATGCTGCACATTCGCAAAGTCCTAGCCATGCAGTTCTCAGTGAGCAGGAAGATGGCTCTCATCTGCTGAGTTTGGTGGACCTTCCTCTGCAGGCACTTGGTGGCCCAATGCTCCACGTCATTGCGGTAAACACGAAGCGAATACAGATGCTCCTTGAGTACGTGACACAGACAGCGCGATGCATCGAGTTCGACTTTCGTTCAAACATTGTATTCCAAACGCGTCAGGTCGAGAACTTTGGCGAAATGCTCGAAGGGCAGGAAGAAAGCGATCCTGTTGCGAATCTCTTTCATCTGGCTATGACTGGATCGTTCAACCCGCATTTACAGAAATGGATCACGGAAGATATCAAGAATTCGCACAAACGATGGGAGCAGAGTATGAGCATGCTGTATACAAACCTCCTGAACCACATCTTTGTCAATCTTCTGCCAGCATTGGACAGGCTCACCATTGCTGTAACAGCGCTAAGAGGACTGGCACAGCTCCACGAGGGAACGAGCAAATTCGACTGCCCGCCAGAAGTCTTCACTAAGATCCTAGCACCCATTGATAGCTTGCGCCTGATGGGTCAGCGAATGCAGCTCATCGTTCAGACCGAATACCGCCAATTCCGCGCATTCTATAGATGGCTCAAGATGCAGGTCGAGATCGCAGAAGCAGAGCCTGGATCCGCAAGTGCGCTAGACACCGAGGAGCGTGAAGTGCCCAACCTCGACTTTTCCCTGATCTTGCCTTACATCAAGAACTTGACACGAGGCACTGGACTAGCCATTCATATCGAGAACAGACCTGGGATGGAAGGAGAATGCGATCAAGGAGATTTCTTCACGAATCCTGTTATCCGGGAGATTGACTATGATCGAGCTAAGGAGGTGTTGAGGAGAATGGATAACTTGAGACTTGGTGAAGAGCTCACTTGGAAGGATTTGCACGATCCCGCTGCGCTTTTAAACATGCCTGCTCTGGTTTGCGCGCTCACTGCACATATCCGTGTCGCACAGGCGAGAATCACCGAATGGCAGAGCAGGATGTTGTCCAAGCCCATTCCTATTCCCTTGGAACTGGAAGCGAGCAGTGTTGTGGCCGATATGGTCCTGTCGCCCCAGGAAGAAGGAAGCCTCACGAGAATGCTCAACATTCAAGGCGGCAACAGCATTATTGTGAAAGAAATCAGATCACCAGCCTTCTCGTTTTCGAAACGGCCGTCTAAGAAGCCTGCTACGATCAGGATATCCCGGTTCTCAACACCCGCATCAGTCGATATCTTGGATGCGAAATGGATCCCATTTCACCCGTATCATTACATTACTCTCATACGCGCTGAAGATCACGAGGCTAGGATTCTCTTGCATCGATTGGCGCCAGATGAAGAAGAAGAAGAAGAAGAATCGGAACTGCAAGGACAACCGCTCCATTTCTTCCCTGCGAACGTTTCCTTTAGGCCGCTGAAAATGGTTGTTGGTGGGAGGAAGGGGAAGTTGTTGTGTGTAGTGTTTGGGAACAGATTCAAGGAGTGGAGTGTATTGGATTTAGAGGAAGGGCTAAGGAGGACGCAGGGAAGTGGTAGTGAGGGTGTGGCATGAGAAGAGAAATTGAAATGCAAACCATGCCATGCCATGCCATGCCATGCCATGCCATGCCATGGAGATGACATGCTGGTAGCGAAGAGATAAGGGATTCGTGCCATACAGCAAAAGAACACAAAATGGTATCATAGAACGGCCTCCTCACAACCAAAAAAAAAGAACCACGCAGACCTAAGCGCCTAGTACCTAGGCACCTCGACCCTTCTCGCCTGCTGCGCGGTCTTCACCTCAACAGGACTAACATCATAGCCACTCGACCCAGACGCAGAATTTGGCACTTCCTCTCTATCTCTATCCCTCCTCCCCATATTCGAATCCCCATCAATCTCCTGCACGTTCTCATCACTCACTCCCCCGTGCATTGTCAGTCCATTCGCAGCACTCTGCTGCCTCACCATATAAGAGGGCGTAATCCCACTATTATGCCACGGTCCTGGGCCGGGCCGATGCGGTGACTGGCGAGATTGGAGCGGGGAGACACTGCCTTCTGGTTCGAGGTCGGAGTAGGCGTTTTCGAGATCTCCGGTGTTGTGGCGTTGGACTGCAGGGGCGAAGGAAGGTTCGGGTTCAATGTTGAAGGTTTGGAAGTCGACTGTTCGCGGTTTGTGGAGAGACTTGGTTTCTTGCTGGGGAGAGGGGGCGAACCCCCCGTAGTGGGTTTGTTCTATTGGATCGACGAACGGATTGCTTTGTTGTTGTTGTTGGTAGCCGGATGGAGGTGAGGAGCTGCGCTGGTTGAGGCTGGTGAGCATACCAGGTGGTGGGCCTGGAGAGGCGTTGAAGCCTTGGTAGGTCTGGCTGTCGCGAACATTGATGCTGTCCCGGACGTTAATGCTGTCGCGGACGTTGATGCTGTCACGGGGCGTGTTGCCATTGGTATAGTTTGAGGGTTGCTGGGAGGAGTATATCGATGAGGCTTGGGTACGAGCACCAGGTGGAGGTGCGAATGCGCCCATTCCATTGCCAGCTGCAGCGTTATTTGGGCTTGGAGTAGCGCCCATCGCTCGTCTTGCTGCCAACATTGCCCTCTGATGCCTTGACATGGCCAAGCTCAACTGCTCATTCGTCTCAATCAGGGTCTGCATCGTATCATGGTCTGGCGCCGGGTTGTCGCAATTAATGTAGCCTTGCATACTCCGCTGAGCACTCTGGCAGCGTTCGCTGAACTCCTTCAACAGCTCATTGTCTATCACCTCATTCGTCGGCGTCGTCTGCACGAACTGCAGTAAGATCTTAGCCGTATTCTTCGCCTCCTCCACCCTACTCGCCAACTCAGCCGGCGAAGGCAACGTTGTCGTGCCGCCGCCCGACCTGGCCCCACTAGCCGTATACACCTGCTGCTGCTGCGGTTGATAAGGTCCCTGCTGCTGGAACTGCTGATTCTGCCTCACACCCCTACCAGTACTATTCGCATACCCTCCCCCCAGACTTGCCCCACCCCCCTTCTCCTTCCTCCACATAGCAAACAAGCCGCTCAACCCCTCATCAAACCCTTTCTCCGCCTCCAACGAATCCAGGGTCTCCCGCAATATCTGCTGCGTACTCCCGTCCCTACAGTTCCTCAGCACCTCCTTCACAGCACTCACAAACGCCTTGTCGAAATTCCTCGTAAACGTCTCTCCGGGATTGTCGCACAAGATCTTAATGAGCATGATGGCATTGTATTGGACGTGCGGTTTGGGGGAGTATTCTTTGCCAAGGAACCTTTTGATTTGGTGAGCGGCGGCGGCGGCGGCGGCAGGGGATGACTCGGCGGATTCGACGATTGTGGGGAGGTGGAGGACTTCTTCGCCGCCGTTGGAGTTGGAGCCGGATTCGCAGAAGAGACGGATTGCGCGCGGGGCGTTGGACTCCGGGGAGTCGAGGGGGGCATTGTCGAAGTTGTTGTGGTGGTTGCTGTCTCTCTTGGAGACGCCTGGGAGTGACGTGTCAGTGGAGCGATTGCTGTAGAGAAGATGTGCGTGTTTGTGGTACTCTTAGTGCGGTCGATGAGTTTGGAGAAGCGCCTCATCGTGGTTGGTGAGGTTGTTGTTGTTGTTGTTGTGGTGGTGGTGGTGGTGGTGCAGCAAACAAAAAGTAACAAGTTCAACTTCCAGCTTCCACAATCCAGGGTCCTGGGGAGCGATGTGTGTGACAGCTCCAGCAGTAGAACTAGTATCAAGTAGTACCTCCGAACACATGAAAACGAATTGTACCGACTCCCCGCCAAGCCAAACGCTGACGTATCTGGCATACCTGCACCGGTGTACACGACTAATCAAGACACCTTACGAAGCGCTGCACAATAATAATGCCTGCCTAGATGCGGTATAGCTCAAGACGTCACGCGTCGACACAAAGTTCCGTCGCCTACATACGTACGTCACGCCACTGACTGCCACGTCCTCCGCAGGCATCACGACATGGAGGTTAACCACCGCCCACGCGTTCAAAATATGTCCACCCACTACTACCACTACTACACTACTACACCACGTTTCCCTCCACGACCGTGCCTAGCTTCATTCACGTCTGTCATTCATATCTCATTCATTTTCACCGCATATCTCATATACTCTAGCCGTCTTCTCTCAATGCCCTATCTTGCACCCCCCACCCTTCTCTTCGTGATGTTTTTTCCTTAGCAGATTCCATGCGTCTTACCCGTCTGCCCCTGCAAAGAATGCTTCTCGCCCTTGTAATGCTCGTTAACATTCTTCCTCCGATTCTTCAGAGTATTCTGCATCTTCCTATGCTGCTCATGCTCTCTAAGCTTACTCTCATCCATCTTCTTCAATCCTTCCAGCGCAAGATGCAGATCCTGCACAAGCGCATCACATCGACTACGCGAGAAATCTTCTCGCACCACTACACGCATCATCTTCAAGCCATTCGCGTTCGGTGCCATGGTGTACGCTGGTACCACCCATCCCCTCTCGCGGAGCTGATGCGCAATAGCAAACTCGTCGAATATGTGCTCGTCGTCCGGGTTGAGGCGGAAGGCTACGAGAGGCAACCCGTTACCGCGTTGCTTGGACATCAGGATGAAGCCCATCTTTTGGACTGCTGTGCCAAGGTAGTCGGCCGTGCGGGTCAAGTTGAGCATGATGCTGCGGTAGCCTTTCTTACCGAGTCGGATGAGTTGATAGTATTGTCCAATGACTTGACTAGCGCCACGGGAGAAGTTGAGCGTGAACGAGGCTTGGTCGGCCCCGAGGTAGTTGATGTTGAAGATGAGTTCCTTGGGGAGAAATTCCGGGTCGCGCCAGACAACCCACCCGACACCCGGGTAAACGAGGCCGTATTTGTGGCCGGAGACGTTGATAGAGACGACTTTCTCGAGGCGGAAGTCCCAGACCAGGTTAGGGTTCACGAAAGGCGCTACGAAGCCGCCAGATGCAGCGTCGACGTGGATCGGGCAGTCAATGCCTCTCTGGACGAGCAAGTCATTGATGGCCTTGGTGTCTTCGTACTCGCCCGTGTACGTCGTGCCCAGGATCGAGCAGATACCGATCGTGTTCTCATCAACCAGGTTCACCGCTTCTTCTGGATCAATCACATATCGATCTTCTGTGCAGTAGACGTACTTCTCCTCAACATCAAAGTATCTCGCAGCTTTCTCCCAGCACACCTGGACAGCCGAATTCATGACGATGTTTGGCCGGCTGTAGTCCTTGCCTTCTGCCTTTCTCTTGTTCGCCCAGCGCTTCTTCATGGCGAGCGTTGCCAACATGATGGCCTCCGAGGATCCGATAGTCGACGTTCCCATAGCATTGGTGTCATCGTGGTGGGCTGGAATGTTGAAGAGGCGAGCGATCATGGAGACGCATCGGTTCTGGATGTCGGCGGAGACGGGGTACTCTTCGTAGTCGATGAAGTTCTTGGAGAAAGCCTCGACCATGAGCTTCTCAGCTTCGTCCTCCATGTAGGTAGTAACAAAAGACGCGAGACTGGGGAAGCAGTGTTAATGACATGTCTGCCGGCTCAGCATTGGTCTCTTACTTCAGGGTTGGAGTGCCGTCCAATGTCAGGTCGTCCTTGATCATGCGGTATGCCACCTCCCTGGGCATTTCGTGCTCGGGCATCTCATGCTACCGTCATGGATCAGCAGCGAAATATCAGACATGATTGTGAACGCCTGGTGTAACATACCTTGGGGAGATCTGTTGCGGCGAATCTGGAGCCATAGACGCTGGCAGTGAACTCATCTTCGACATCGTCTTCTCCAAACTTGAGCTCTTCGAGAGCTGGGACAATGGACTCCTTGCGTTCCTTATCCGTAGCGACCTTGCCCAGATGCACCATCTTGGATATGAAATGTATCGGAGCTGAACAGGTGTGTAGCTTGAGTGGTGTACTTGCTAGGGTAACAGGAGAATAGGTAGAGGTAGAGAGAGAGAGAGAGAGAGAAAGGTATGTGAGTGTGCTTCGTGCGTGGAGGGTACCGTATTGCGCTTGCCAAGTGTTCCCGAGAGCGTCGTACACGTTGCCCAGCTGCAGCGGAGGGAGCAAGGGCAGATGATGATTCGTTGTGGGAGGGACGAGGGCGGGTGGTATTATCCCAAGCAAGCAAGTGAACGAATCGCAGCGGGGCGGCGGCTGGTGAAGCTTGACCGCCCACTCCCGTAAGCTCTAATGAAAAGTGCCGACCATTCCGGTACGTCGTACACACGTGACACGTATTTCTCGGAGAATGCACGAAGCTGTCTCACTACAGTAGTACTGTCTTGAGACTGGTACTGGTACTAGTCCCAAGACAGCAGTCCTCGGCCGGAGGCGATAGGCTGTGACACTTTGAGACCGATGCCAATGCACGGTTGGACTTCACCTCTTGATAGGCAATGCTGGAATTGTACTGATGGTCACTAAGTTAGTTAGCAGCTGAACCCTCTCCCTCTCGCAGAGGGAAGTCCATGACGACTTAAAACCCGCAAGGCTCACACCGGCACTGGTCTGCATGCCAGCCATAGCAGTGCCGAAGAATGCCGATAGTATTATTATTATTATTATGCACAGTCGGTCATAGATAGTGCTCTGCCCGACACCAAAAATAAATTCAAGACTTCAAATGCTTCATATCTTCCTTTAGGCATACATTTCTATGTGTAGCATGCCTGGATCATGCAGTCCCAGCGCATGAATATGTGAACGTTGGCCACAAAGCGCCAATCAGCTGGGCGCAATGCAAATAGGTATCGCAGCAGTGAGCAGAGTAGCGATACCACCAAGCACTGCTCTTTCATGTAACCTTCGCCCGCCTCATCCCTACCCCGAACCCATCCTTCATGCAGTGCATTCGATCCACGAGTATAGCAAACTTTTGCTTCCAACCCTTGGGGGAGAGTCATTATACGAATTTACATGATATCCTTGATGCTGATCCTACTACTGCCAGCTCCGTTGCCGTTGCCATTGCCGCTGCCGCTGCCGCTGCCGCTGCCGTTCGAGCTCGAATTTGGTGATTGTGGTCTAGAATGGTGGTGCTGCGGGAAGGGGGGTGGTCCTAGACTGGACTGCTGAGGTGGAGGAGGTGGAGGGTATGCACTCTGCCCCTGATTGCTGGGCGGTTGCTGCGACGCAGAACGTGGTGGTGGAGGACCTTGCTGATCTTGTAGCAGTTGACTCAGTATGCGCTGAATGTTCTCCCATCCGCCCCACTCTTGCGCCTCTCGCTCCGAGAGCGTGCTGGCTGATAGCTGCTCCGCCTGCAGCGCTGGCTTCTCCCCTCCACCAGCACTGCTCACAACACTATTTGGCTGACGTAGCTTTGCCCCGGTTTCGCTGCCACTCCAAGCCCAAGCGTCATCGGCGCATCCTTGCATGTCACCGCATGCGTATGCTAGCATTTCCTCATCGACCTCAAGACTCTGATAGCTCGCTCCAGCGCGCAGGCGCCCGATCAGTTTATCGAGGAAGAAAGCCAGAAATCGTCCACAAGCCACGTTGTTTTTGCGCAGGTCGCCGATCGCGGCGGATACGTGAACCAACGTCAGAGCAGTGGAGAAGTCACCTCGCAAGCACAGCACAAGCTGACAACGCCAGAGATGAGTACAGAAGAATGCCGGGCACATGGTGCGAACGCGCGCCGCCCAGTTTGCCAAGTGCGCTGGGGAGAGGTATCCCTGAGTGGGTGAAGTCGAAGCATGTTGCAGAGTCCTCTGTACATAGTGCGCCGTATCTTTCGCGACCGATACGCACCGATCCAGCGCGTCCCGTCTGTCATTCGGTCGGCATGCAGTCGACATGTTGTGTCGGCACAGGAAGAAGCGTTGTGTCTGCAAACTGCATGCTGCGGTTAGCAAGCGCGGATCAAGCGGCGCCTGCGAGTGTATCGGATATGGATCTGGCCATGTTGCCATGATAGACTTGAAGTGTTCGTCAACCGTAGCCAGTGTCGAAGCCGTGACAGTCAGCGATTTGAGCGTCTTCTTCAGCTGGGCAGTCGTGCGCGTCACGGGAATCACAGCCACCAAGCCACTTGGTGTGACTTGATCCGGCGGCGGCATAACGATCCCATTCGGACGTATGCAGTCGTCGTCGACAGGCACTGGCTCGCTCACATCGCAATCGTCGTCGCCGATCAAAAGGGGTCGACCGGTCTCCATAGCAATGATTCTGTCGTCGTCAGCATACGCGCAAAGTTGTGGAAAGACACACCCAGACTAACCTGTCCCAGCTGTACACACTCCACCACACTCGCCGACGCATTTCCGTCTCCATTGGGGAGTATGGACCCTGATCCGTATGAAGACCGATGTCTTGTGCGATGCTAATGGCACAACCGAGCCAGACCCATCCTGGCGAGCGAAGGTTGACCTCCATAAAGTAAACGCTGAGAAGGTGACTTGCCCGCACATGGTCTACTGTCAGCTCATCATTCCACGTGTTGATGCAACGAATGCTTTGGTCCAGGTACCGCGCGCCTTCAGATTCCTCGGTCGAGTTCTGTGGCGGCGGCGGCGGCGGATCCATCAGGGTGCCGCACGCAAGCACCGCATAGAACACTGCTACCCAGATATGTCGACATTGCTGAAAGGTTCCTGCTCGGTAGAGATCCTCATATTCTTGCATGAACGTCGGCCAATGCAGATGTGGTGCATATACATGTACGGAGCCACGATAGTGTGAGACCAGACGATCAGCCACGTGCTTCGCTGGCAGAGGTTGATTGGCATGCATATAAGTAGGCTGTGGACCAAACTGGCGATAAGGCGGAGGCGGTTTGAAGACCCCTTTGCTGTAGGTGCGAATGTTCTGCCTGACCTCGTCAAAGCCATTCAAAGCTGGCGGGACTGGTCGTCGCTCTTTCGTGCTGTTGTCAGGTAGTTGCAACGAGGGCACATTCAGCGGGTTTGAAGCATTATCTGACACGCCCCCATCCTGCAGCATGCCGCGCAACTGGTTGATTTGCTGCTTCGCCAGTGAAAGTTGCTTCTCCAAGTCTTGAACCTGCTTAATGGATGACATTCTTCGGTTGGTTTCCTTGGTGAATTGGCACTTGACGCCCCGGCTCGAGCACTCGGAGCAACTCGATGTATCAGTCGCATCACATTTGACCTTGCGCTCTCTACAGGCATCGCAACTAGGATCCTTTCGGCGTTGCCTGTAGGCGCGCTTCTGCTGTGCCGATAGAGCGGCAGCTGATGAATGTGTTGGTGATATACCTGGCGTCGACATGCCCGAATCGTTCCCCATGTACTGATCTGCCATGAGACCGGCTGGACCTGCTGACGAAGGGACATTTGGGTACGGAAATGGCTGGCCCATGCCATTCGCCTGGGCTTGCATCACGGCGGGTGATGCTGGCCGATGAGCCATGTGCTGCTGTTCAGGTGCGCCATACTGACCATGGTGCTGGGAGCCAGGCGCTGGATGTGAGGACATGACCGGAGGGTAAGGCGCTGGACCTCGAGTCGCGTCAGACAGCGCTCCAGGTGGATGCTGGCCGCTGCCGTCCATCTTTTTTTTTGTTTTCAGCGCGGGATTCTGCAGCACGTATCGAATTTTGGGGAAGTTCCAATGGCCGGAGGCTGCTCATACGCCGGCGCAACGAGATACCCGAAATTTGGCCAGCAGTGTTGACGAGCTTGACAGTGAGCTGAAGCTGCAATTGCACCAGGATCGTCCTCTATGATCGTTCATACCATTAATGAAGCGGGGCCGAATGCTCGAGAAAGGGCGCATAAGCCGTGAACAGATGCGAATCGTGTTTCAAAGTCGAGATAGATTGGTGGCAGGTCCAGGCTGCGGAATGATCTGGAGGCGCCGAGGCTCAGCAGGCCGTGGGGAAGAGTAGTACGTAGCTTGGGCAGTAGCAGGAATGTGTGCTCGTCCCTGGCCGGGTTCGCAGCAGCAGATGGGATGGAGAACAGGTCCCTGCAGCGCGAAGTGAAGACCAGCAGTAGTGTGAGGTCCCGTCGGCGAGAAGGAGATTCTCCAGAGACGAGGCGAGACGACTGGGGGGGGTGAGAGGGCAGTTAGCGGAGGTCTATGCAGCGGCGAAGGACGAATCGGCTAGTGGTCGCCTACGTACCTAGGATCACCTAGCAAGGCATAATCTGACGCGCGCGTGGCTTGCCCCGGTACGTACAGTAGCAGCAGAGTGTCGGAAGGTTGCGAAGCAGGCAGAAAAGGCAAAAAGCTTTCTTTCGCCCTGCGCGCTCCTGGGGCAGAAGAAGCAGAGAAGTCGCAGGCGCCGGTCACGGGAGGAGGCAGAAGGGAGGACGACGAGCACAACGCCCACGACGACCACGCCGACCACGCCCACGCCCACGCTGCAGACACACGCGCCGACGACACGATGTGCACGCACGATGCACGATGCACAAGCGCCACAGCAGCAGCTCGCGTGTATGTGTACTGCACGTAGGGGGGCACTAGTAAGTCGAGATCTGATGTGTCCAGTCGCAAGGGATGGCCTGTGGTCCGCACTGGGACCAGGCCGGTTGTGGGTTGTGGCCGGGTCTGGCGGCCCTGAAGCGTCGGTCATCAGCCGGCGGGCGAGCAAAGCGAGGTACCCAGGCACCCAGGCACCCAGGCACCCAGGCACAGCAGGCACAGCAGGCACGCAGACTCTCGTCGACTGTTCGAAGCGTCCGAATGCAGCCGCCTTCATGCCACTTCAGTCGTTAACGTCATCTACGGGGGTATGACCAATCCGGGGGTATGACCAACTTTTCTACTACTTTGTTAACTGAAGTGTTAATAACTCCACTACTTTATGATAGCTTGTCTTAAGATTAAAACATATAATAGATAAGTATATAGACTTACTAATATAAAGGTTATAGACAATTCCGAATGTTATAGCCTTCTTACCTATACCT